>JAYXIM010007264.1:0-56899 GCA_037575425.1 Anastrepha fraterculus
GTCAGTGACATGGAATGTTGAAAATGTTTCAAATTGCAAAGTCGCACTAAAATGGCTTAAGTGGCATTAAATGAAACCTAATGGAATTTGAGAAGCAACAAAAATATATAAATATATACATACAGTACTTATATAAATACATATGCACACACACACTAGTACGGATTGCATGTTGTCGGCATTTATTGTAGCTTAAGATGTTTGCTGGTTCGTAGAAACGCTGCTTTTGCTTTTTCTTTTGCATGTGCATGTGTGTGTGTGTGTGTGTGGTTGTAAGCCTCGTATGTGCTCTTTTATTTGCTTCTCCAATCTAGATGCGTAAGCAAGCACAACTGAAGTCAAGCGAATGAGTTAGTAATCCTAATGGAAAATGCTCCAACTGCGATGTAAATTAAGAATTCATTTATAGGCGAGCTTAGCGCCACAAATATTCAAATAGACAAAAGCTTCCTCAACAGCTTACTTACGTGCATACATATGTACATCCAACTACATAACCACACATGCACATGCACACATATATACACATCCGTAAGTGTATGCAAGTTCTGTAGAAGCGAGCAAGTCTATAGGCTAAGCAAGAATTAGAGCCACAAAGGATTGGTTGCGGCAACTAAGGACCACAGTCACGCCGCCTACAGAGGTTGGAAAAGTGGATCGATGTAAGTGGGTGGCAGCGTCGTTGTTGCCATTGGCGTTGGTGGCGTTACGCTTCGAATTGTCAAAATTGCAATTGATATACGCAAAGTCAGTAGTGCTTAAGCCGCACAAAGGATAAATAATGGGTGCTGCAACAAGTGTGCTTAAACTAAGAGTAGGCTTTCTAGAGCAGACATATGTAAAGGTGGAAATGTTGGAAAAATATTCTGAGAAATTTTCTAGGAACATAAGTATATACAGTTACATATGAATAATGCAAAATAACCGGCGTGCTTTGCACTCCAGGTAGGCAAAACTATTTGAGCTAGAAACTATATTTGAGCAAAATTATCTACTACACCTGAGCTCATACTTCAAATTTAGAGAACGGAAGATATGGGTAAAGAAAGATGTGCAAGCTTAAGTAGGTGATAGGTAGGCAGGTCGGTAGATAAGTAGGTAGCTAGAAGTGGATGTCGATCTCTAAACCAATTCACTTAGACCGTTGCCGATTCATTGTGATACCACAGTAGCAGTTTACCTGCCATTTTGTTTTCCAATATCCATTTTCCGTTCGTTCAACCATTTTGTTTTGAAGAATGCAATTCGTGTGATTGCGGAAAAAATTCCACTGGATATCCGAGCACACGAACTAAACCGTCTCTATCCAAGGCGCAGGCAAGACAAGGTGCAATACCAACAAGGGACCCAAAGTTGGAGCAGCGAATTGCGACACTTAACGAATGGTAGCGAAGATGGGATTTTTTTTTTTTGGAGGCCGCTGAACACACGAACTCATCCCTGACTTTGCTACATGATTAAGACGAAGACACGGAGAAGTGAATTACTTCCTCTCTCAGGTGCTCAGAACGGACACGGCTGCTTCCAGTATTATCTGCATAGGTTTGGTCTCTCCGCTTCACCGCACTGTTCTACCTGCCCAGATGCGTTTGAAGACGCGCAACACGTACTCTTCTACTGTTCAAGATTCATAAGAGAATGTAAGAAATTAGCCACGAGCTTCGGAAGACAGCCAAGTGAGATACATTTGACGGGCAGTATGTGCAATTCAAAACATTGCTGCGATGCTACATGCAAGTTTGCCAAGCAAATATTGCATACGCCACACAAACAGGACGAAGAAAGGCGAACAACAGAGCTGTTTCAGCAGTGGCAGCCAGAGCAAAATAATATCAACGCCCTGGACTCCAAAGTCGTCAGTATTATTTCAAAATGATGAGCCAAAGTATCTACACTTAGTGTAGAAAAGATGTCTGACGGACTCTTCCTCCTCCTCATTCTTGCTGCTTCTGCAATAATGGAAATGAGCTGCGTTCAATTTTTGAGCATGTCGACCTAGTAGACAGTGGACTGTAAGGAAAGAAACTAACATAGAGACGCCTTGCCTTCACCGATTAAGTAGCGCCTTTGAGCGCTTGACGTCCCATTTTGGTCAAATTCTTTTTGAAGCATTACATTTAAACTATCTTCAACCATGTCGTGTTGGCTACTTACACCTCGCAGTTTGTAAATAGATTGAGAGTGGTATACCTACAATCTCCATATTAAGAGGGAAGCGAGTGCTAGTGCCCTGTCTTGCTAATTTGTCTGCCTTACAAGAATCTTTCCTAGTAAGTCTCTATGCCCTGCCACCCACATTAAATGGATGCGGAAATATTGCGCCATCTATTCTGTCTACTCCGTTTGCGACTAGGTCCCCAGGTAGGTTGAGTTTTGCACGGGAAAAAGGAAGCAGTGCAAATTATAGAGGAATGGCCCTTCTAAACAAACTATATGAGACGTTAAATCTGTATGCAGAAGAGATTGTGGGAGACTATCAATGCGGATGCTCGAGATAGATCTGGGAGATTCTCTCGGATAACCGGATGCTCGACAACAGATCAATGCTTTATTATGGCGCAGATATTCGTGAAATGTTATGAGCTCAACTTTAACCTACACTTCCTCTTTATAGACTTTAAACAAGGGTTTGAGAAACTTCACCAAAAATATATCGGTTATCACGTGACAATACTGGGTATACTACAAAATAAATAAATAAATAATTGGCGTGCGCACTTCTGTTAGGTGTTGGGCCGAGCTATTCTTCCTATTCGTGGGGTGTGTCTTGATGGTGTCCCACAAATGCCTGGCGAGGGGCGACCACTATTAGAAAAAGCTCTTTCTATCATTTTCCACGGCGTTTCAAACCTACGCACTCCCGCATCGTAGTCACTCACCTACGCACTCGGCTAAATATATAAATCTGATTAATATGGCCCTCATCTACTAAAACGCTAATGTAATGATGAACGGTGAAATATCAGGCGGGTTCGAAATGAAATCCGGCGTAAGATAAGGCGACTTCCCGTCAGCACTTTTGTTTAATTTAACTCAACATTCAACAATCAACGAAATAGATGAAGGTGGCACAATATTTTACAAATCGACGTCAATATGCGCATATACTGACGGCATCGCCGTTTTGCGAGAAAAGGAAAGACTCTGCAGCACGTTTTCATGCGGAGGGAGCAAGCTACAAGACCAGCAGGCCTCAAGATAAAAGAAGGAAACACCAAATACATGACACGATCCTTGCCAGATACTCTCATCAGAATCGGAAGTTACAATTTTGAGTTCAATATAAACAAAGATCCGTCCTTATCGATACAAGATCGCATTCAGGCAGCCAACAGATCATATTTTAGGCATAGCAAACTTATGAAATCTTCCTTGTTGTCGAAGAAACAAAAACTGCAGATGTACAAAACTCTCATACGACCGCTTGTTGTTGTTGTAGCAGCATGAACATTCCCCATACGTATACGGGAAATGCTGCTGAAGTGACGGTCCTTGGGCGGATTGCGTGGATATAAATCCTAGTCGTGCCGGTTACGTAGAACTGAGAAGGATCATAAGACCGATTCTAACCAACGATTGTAAAAAAATAGACCCTTAAAGCTAATGACTTGAATTTACTGATGCGAATTGCAAGTAAAATTCTTAGGATTAGAAGGCGGTATGTATACAGTATAACCATGAGCTCAGTATTTTAATCGCGAGATGACATGTAACGCTGTTTATAAAGTCGGAAAGATTACGTTGGTATGGGCACGCCCTAAAAATGATTAGCGAAAGAACGACCAAAAAAGTTTTCGAAGCGCAACCAGAAGGGGCGAGACAGCGAAGCCGACAGCGGCGAAGATGATTACAAGATGTAGAAGGTGATATACGAAAGATGAGAATCCCACAACATCAAGCAACAGTGGAATGTAGAGGTAAATGGAGTCATATTGTAATTTAGGCAATTGTCCACAACGGACTGTAATTTCGGTTTTCAATTTATCGCAATAGGAATGCAGAGCAGGCGTTTAAATTCTTTGAACACTTTTTCTCATCTCCTCTCAGTTTATAAGCAACTGCAAGATGGCGCGAATAATAAGCACACTCAGTGACCAGTTGGCAGGAGTATGCTCCGACTAAGTTCTCCTTGGACCACAACAAAAAAAGCACTACATCTTTGGACCATTCAAACTATCATCAAATAATGGATCACACAGTAATGGCTAGAAGGCGCCGAGAGCATACACTTGAGCTAAGCTCAAAGTGCCTTGAAACTCCGAAGATCTAGTTAGATATCCAAGTACCTGCTTTCATCGAGCCTGAAGATATGCTGATTAATTGATTATTTTTTCTGATGCAGGTAAGGCAATTATTTTTACGCTAGTGGACTTGAAAATTGGTCTTCTCTTTTTTTCTTTCAATAACTCCTTTATTAAATAACAAAATGATTTTGAATGCTGGGAGTCATTATTTTGACCTTTGCGCGTTCCGTTGCTTGTATGTTTGTATACGGCAGCCGTGTAGTTCACGGCAGCTGACATGCAATGCCTTCTGCAAAATTCACAAATCTTCTGTTAAGGTGATTAACTTTGCGCCACCTTGCACCTTGAGAGAAGATGTACGAAAGACATAAATTTACAACAGATAAGCAAGACAAGGGTCACAGAGTAGGGCTAAGCCACGCATATCGAAAGGAGCGCTAACGAAAAAGGGAGGAATAATATATAAAAAGAATAATTGAAAGATATGGATGCCAAAAAGATGTAAAGGGTAGTAGAAATAATACAAAGAATGAGGCAAATTACAGAAAATAAAAACAAAGGAAACAGAACAAACAACAAAGCTTACTTAGGACTGAGATGATAACTCAGATGTTAGTGGTCACGATATTTATACTGATGGCTCAAAGATGGTGGAATGGCACTGTATCGGGAGTGCACTCGGGACAATTATCCTTAAATTGCTTCTTCAGACTCCCAGACTGGTGGAGTCTGAGGTCTACGCTATAGACAAAGCAGCAAAACCGATAAGACTAATGGACTTACCTCCAGAAAATCTTACCATTTTTGTTGATAGTCAAGCAGCGATCGATGCACTGGCCTCAACGCGCATCGATTCAAGATGCATTAGAGAATACAGGAGGTTGCTCTCGCTTATCTAACAACGCAACAACATACTTTGTTGGGTCATTGGCTACTCTGAAGTGAAGGGAAGTGAAAAAGCGGAAAAGTGTGCAAGGAAACGCTCTGAGCTTGACCATCAGCGAGTGGTAGAGAACATAAGCATTCCTCTAAACGAACTGTACGCTGCGATTGACTTAAGCGTAATCTAGGAAACCAATAGAAAGTGGTCTCTGACTACTAACTGCAGGGTCTAAAAAGGGAAAAATTGTCTGCTTGGATTCAACAGATCAACTACCAGTGTCCTCACAAGTGGTATGAGGGGTTTCTGCACTATTGGCACCCTAACCAATAGAATGGGTGTACCTCACAATAACTTCTGCAGGAGTTGTGGAGAAGAAGAAGAAAATGAGTCGTACAACACCTCCTCTGTGAATGCCCTCCACTTCAAAGAAGCCGTGCCAGATATCTTGGCGATTATTTCTTTGAAGGCCTTGAAAGTTTGCAAAATGTCTCACTAGAGGGACTAGTTACCTACTTAAAAGGATCCAAGTGGTTTGAGCAATTGAGTGAAAGGATGAAAATTACATCTTGTCTTTGACAAGCAACTTGGCTAAGCTAGCTTAGATCTTAAGATCTTACTTAGAACTTTTGTGGAATTTTGTCGATATAGAAGAGATTTCTTTTATCAAAATGGCTTCAAAGATAGTGTGCGCGTTCGCTATTAGTCCGGATTTACACACAGAGGCAGCTAGAAGCGTGACGCTGGAAGTTCTCTTTTGAAGTTTCATTCGCGGTCACACGAGCAAAATTATTTTTGGCAACATTCGTTGCTTTTGACGGTTATTTCTTCAAATTTGATAATTATTCGTATTATCACAAAGCGTGTCGCCAGTACGGGAAACAGAAACCTCTCTCTCTTCTCTTCCAAATATTTCCCTGTGTAAATCAGGGCTTACAGTGTGGAACTGTGAAAAACTTAATGAAAAATCTGTATGTAGGACATTTTTGCGGCTCTTGAAGCTGTCCACTTGTGGAGACTTCCCGTAATGATGGATTTGGCTAGGCCTTCAAAGTTTGTATGAGTAGATCAATGCGGTAGCAGGCGGTTTTCTTATTTTTTTTTATTTTTTATTTGTTTTTTTTTTCTTTTATTTATTTATTGGGTAGTCGAAAAAGTCTTTTCGTATTTCTAATCAAACTTCAACGCATTTTTTTTATATTTATAATGAACTTTATTAAACCAAATATGTACCATTTTGGTCGACCACCTTTTGCCATTTTTCTTCTAGAGACATTATTCCATCAGTGTAAAACTTTTGTGGTTTCTCGGCGAAAAACTGCGACAAGTAATTTTCACAGGCTTTTCTTGAACCCAACTTTACTCCATTAAGGGAGTTCTGCATTGACCGAAACAAATGGTAGTCCGATGGTGCAAGGTCAGGGCTATACGGTGGATACACCAAAACTTCCCAGCCAAGCTCTCCCACTTTTTGCCGAGTCATTAAAGTTATGCGTGGCCTAGCGTTGTCCTGATGGAAGACGACGCCCTTTCTGCTGATCAGTTCTGGCCGTTTTTTTTTCGATTGCTTGCTTAAATCTCATCAGTTGTTGACAGTAAAGTATAGAATCAATCGTTCGAGCAGGCTGGAGCAGCTCATAGTGGATGTTTCCTTTCCAATCCCAGCAAACACACAGAATAACCTTTCGAGGCGTCAATCCTGGCTTTGCGACCATTTGTTGAGCTTCACCATCCTTGCACCATGATCTTTTTCGCACATTATGGTCGTGTTTTATCCACTTTTCGTCTCCTGTTACCATTCGCTTCAGAAATGGTTCGATTTCATTTCGTTTCAGCAAAGAATCGCAGATGTTAATTCGGCCCATTAAATTTTTCTTAGACAATTCATGTGGTATCCAAACAACGAGCTTCTTTTTGTAACCAGCCTTTTTTAAATGGTTCAAAACCGTTTGATGATGAATGTTTAGTGCCTTGGCGTTGTCATGGCAGGTTATGTGACGGTCCTGGTCAATCTTTTCCATAATTTCATCGACTTTTTCAACGATAGGTCGACCGGAGCGAGGTGCATCTTTCACATCGAAATTTCCAGAACGGAAGCGAGCGAACCATTGTTGTGCTACACGAACTGATACAGCATCGTCTCGGTAAACTTCACAAATTTCATTGGTGGCTTGCGTGGCATTCTTCCCTTTTCCCAACAGCTATAACTTTTTTTCAACTTCTCCGAATTTAATTTTTTTTGGTTAAATGAAGCTTAAAATGTCACCTTTCTAACACCATATGATATGACACAATGTGATTGGTAGCACTGGAGATAGATGACTCCAACGACATCTATTGACAAAATACGAAAAGTCTATTTCGACTACCCAATATTTATTTTTTTAGTAAGACTGAGAGTCTAAACTGATTTATATAATATAATATTTACTGTGTCTCAAATTTTTTTTCACTATATTTTGAAACAAAAAACCTAGTATTAAATATAATTGTCTATCTTAAAGCGCATATTCTGAAAATACCACATCTGGGTCCACTTTTTTCAAGCAACTTGAGACATCAGTTGGTCAGCACATTCAAAAGTGAGTAAGCCACTAGCAGAACTCACTTGTGACTTGTGAGCGACAGCAAGCGTGCTACTTCAGTGGTGCTCAGATCGCTTAAAGTGCCATTCATCAGCTCAGAATGGGCAATGCCGGGGCAAGACAGTGCGTGGATTTAAAAATGAGTTGGGTCTGCATGGCGCGCACCATGTGAAACAAATATTTTGCTAAGCCTGTTGAAGGCGTATAATTTCCTAATCACCCGAAGCTGTTCATTTTTAATACCACCTGATAAGTGTGTAATTTACTTAGGTTTGTTAAAACACCCTTTATGCAGACATTTATTTGGTTAGTGCTGACACTGTGTGCGCCTTTTGTGTGAAATCGTATAAAAGTAAATAATAGTCTGCAATTGTCTCATTTTATATTTGCTTGATGTTTACCTACATACACACACACACACACATACACACGCCCACGTACACACACTATCCGGGCAGAAGCCATTAGACGCCATAAAACGCTATGAAATACGAGACATGAGCAGCTTAAGGATTTTTTATTGTTTGCATTTATGTAGATGGGAAGAGAGACTTATCTGTAAACTTGTGCAAATACAAATACAAATAAGCGTATGTATGTGTGTGAAGTATATCTATATATGTATATGCAAAACTAGCAATTCTATTCCAACAACTGGGCACCGTCGGTAGTTTCTCAGTCTATGGCACAATTAGAAGTCACTTTTCTACGACACTTTCAGTGCCAGTGTCACTGCTGTTGGCGCATCAACTAGTCAACTAGTGTCACCCCCTCCTGCCGCGCTACGCTGCACATTATTGCACCGTCACGCTGCTAAAAATGCTACCCTCTTGCGCACTATTTCCGCCTGGGCTTCGCTCTTCGCCCTCATA
Organism: Anastrepha fraterculus; assembly: GCA_037575425.1. NCBI lineage: Eukaryota > Metazoa > Arthropoda > Insecta > Diptera > Tephritidae > Anastrepha > Anastrepha fraterculus. The sequence continues at coordinate 8,582 of JAYXIM010007264.1, forward strand.
CCACGCCACACGCCACCCCACTCGCACTCAATGCATCCAATTATATTGAATAGCTGCTGATGAATAAGTTGCAAATTGATTTTTCCCCTTCATTTTTTATTCATCCTCATCACGTTAATTCATTAGAGGCCACTGCTTGGCAGCGTAGTGTTGTTGGTTGTTGCCATGGGCCGGTTAGTTGGCGTTTTCGGTTGGGTGGTGGTGGTGGTAAGGTCGCCATAAAGTGGGCCTCTTTATCATTCCATCAATATCTATTAATAACTTATTGACGAGCTACTCCATTTGGGATTGTCGCTGCTTCATTGCCAACAACGCTTTGATGCCTTTCTCATCCGCTTAGGTATTGTTGAACATCAAAGCACAGTCAGTGCGCTGGTTTTTGTGCATAGCTTGTTGTTGGTGGTCGTGGTGAGGGGAGGTGATGCACTGTGCAAACTGCTTCCATTTACCGTGTATCTACTAGTTGTTGTTGTCGTTGTGTGTTGAAGACTGTCACCGTCATCAGTTTTCGCTGCGTCGGCAGAAATGCATAAAATAACTTAACTTTTCTTATGCACATACACACACACACACTTATGCATATGCTTGTATGTATGTGTATGCAGATAATTCCGTTGAAATGCTCTTCAAGCGCTGCGCTCAACACGTTTCTTATGCGCGTTATGCGCGTCATCGACGCTACTTCCTTTACAAAAGCGCAGCTCCTCTGTATGGCTGCCGCAGTATCAACTTTTTTTCGACTTCTGCACCATTTCACTCCATTTCAATATGCTTGCAACAAATGCGAACGTAAATATGTCTGCGCGAAAATATTTATACATATAAAAAAAAAATAATAATAATAACCAGCGAGGTGTGTATGTATGTGTGTGCACGCGTGCGTTTTCGTCCGTCCAAATCAAGTAGTTAATGTTGCAACAGCTTGGCGGCTAGATGCGGGCCAACACTTAAAGCCACTTAAGCTCCGCTTTTAACTTATCAGCATTGTAATTTTTTCCTACAACAACAATAGCACAATAATGGCAAAGAAAGAATATACAAGAAAAATAAGCAACAACAGCAACTTATGCAAAAATGGTGAATTTGCTGAAATGACTAAGCTTTACACTTTTGACGCGCTGCAACGCGCTCACAATGCGCTTTGCTTTGCCACGTCGCACAACACGTCGCAATAAAGCCAAAGGGCATTCTTGCCACTGCGCGCTGTGAGCAATGCTACCACATCTGAGACACACAGACATACACGCACACACACGCCTACACAGGCACTTCAAATATTTGGTAGGAAAAGTACCCATTAGGGAAAATATAAACTTCTTCAGTAGACAAGTTGTAGGCAAATGGTCAAATCTGCTCTGCGTTACCTAAACTCACCTATGTAGCTCATTTCACCACACAGAAAACCAATGGGTTGAAATCATGATGAAAAGATTTTTAGAGGTGTACTACCGCAGACCGTTATGCGACTCTGAGTGAATTTGACGGATATCCCGAGGTCATTCGTTTTGTGTTTCCCTAAGCTAAAGCTAAATTTTTTTAAACACAAAACGACTGACGTAGAATCCAAAGTTCACCTCAAAAAATTGTTTTTTTCACCATGTTGGTATCTATCATCCGTGGGTTCAAACAGTTATCAAACCAGAAATAACTCTTTTTTTTTGTGTGGTGAATCAGTTAAGTTTAATTTAGGTAGTGAAATGCACCGAAATTGCACCCAAAGAATGCATAATAACAAGAAGGAGCAACTCCCGGCGCTTGCCCATGCTCTCTGAGGGCAAGCAAGTATGTTCCCAAGGAGGTATGCTTTCTCCGCTGTTGCAGGTTCGTCGTAGATGCACGAACTCGGATTTCACTTCAAGTATATGCGGACGATGTCTGTGCGCTAACATCGCACAAGTCCCTAAGAAGGCTTTGTATGAAAGTGCAGAGAATTCTGGACAAAATCGATGACTGCTGCACGAGGCAAGGTCTTTCCGTTAATCCAAACAAAGCTGGCTTAGTCTTGATCACGAGAAAACGAATATTGGATGGACTTAGTCTTCCGGCACTGAAAGGTGTGACACGCAGTATTGCTAACGAAGTTAAATAGGAGTAATCTAGGAGTAATCTTGAATAAGCTGCTGACTTGGGAAACTCATGTTTGGTTGAAGGTGGATCGGGCACTAAAGATTTTCCAACAATGCCGTAGAGCCTTAAGGTAAAACCTAGGATCTGAAACCTGCTTTGGTCCTGTGGATATACACTATACATACTTATTATCACTTACGCGTCTGTAGTTTGGTGTCGACCGACCATGGTTAAGCCCACACGTCAGGAACTATACAGACTGCAAAGAAATGTATGTCTATGCATTACGGGTGCCACGAGTACAACATCCGGCGATACCCATATCATGCTTGATTTGCTCCCCTTTGAACTTAAGGTAAAGCCGGAAGCAATAAAAGCAATATATAGATTTCATAAATATGGTTTCTGTCACGGAAACTTCGAGAAACAGAGAAATCTTTAAGATGCCATTTGAGCAGTATCCACCGTTTTTGGCACCTAGGAGCGAACTTATGCCCATAGTTTCATTTGGAATGAAATTTGATGACAAATTCCCATTACGTGAGCTATGGAGTAATCCACCGTGCGTTCACAGAAATTCGTCGAATATTTTCTTTACCGATGGGTCCAAGAATGAAATAGGTTCTGGAGCCGTATGGTACTTAAACGATATTTACGCTATGGAAGTAATGGCAACTGTTTTCCAAAGGGTAATTTTTTTCATTATGAAAGAAGCAGAATGAAAAATTGAGAGAAGATGGAGCGGTTAACAGATTGCAGTTTTTAGTGACAGTCAGGCTGCATTAAAGGCCCAGCAAGAATGGTAAGCGAAATTCACAGATTGTTCAAGAATGTGAGAAGAAGCTTAACTCTGTTGCAAGATGGAAGACATCGTTGTGTTCAAGTAAAGAAAATTCCGGAAGAATTGACCAACTGCATATTATCGTTTACCCCACAGGGACCAGAACCTATAGTCGCAATCAGTTCTGCAGGAATCATGAATTGGATCAACGATTATGTATGCAATTCACAAAGGGAGCGATGGTGCAGTATGGAACGCTACAGAACTACAAAGTGTTTTGTGACAAACCCGAACAGAAAACTGTCGAGCTTTCTTCTAAAACTTGGCAGAAAAACGTTCGGTTGATGGTCGGTATTATTATAGGACAGTTTCCATGGGGTCAGCATATGACCACCATCGAAATAATTCAGGACCAGAGTTACCTGTCTTGCTTAGAGGAGACGAATAGCACCGATAATTTTTTCTGTTAGTGTTCTGCCTGACCACCATCGACAGCCGAATTCTGCCTGCTCATTTCGCTACGTATTCACACACTCGTCCAATCAGTGGTTGTTCAGACGGCAATGAAGTCAATGGGCCGTGGTTGAGTCGAGTTTTTCGTATATCACCAACACAATCTCAGTTTTTTCGTAAACAAACCGCTGTTATGGCTCCGGTTACGTCAGCCAATCAGCTGATTCTTTCAAATTCGCTGAGAGCCGATTAACGGTCTTATCTTATCCACGCCTTCTGAATTCTTTTCACCATATTCACAAGCAACTGGTTTCTCTCTGTTCTAGTTTGTTTCCATTACAACCTTATGCACAGTGGAGAGAATACTGAAGGTGGGGAAATATGCGAACGGCTTATTCGGCTCTCAGTGAATTCGACAGAGTCAGCTGATTTGCTGCAGTAATAATTGAATATTTGTTTTAATTTAGTTGTTGTATTGCTTTTCGGTTATATTGTTAATCGCGAGCGAATTTCCCCTACAACTTTCTCTTTCTTTTTCTTGTTTATTCAATTGCAGCGTCATAGCTCGAAGAATAGATTCTTAAATAAAAAGCATTTTCTAGCCATCGGATTTCCCTGCAGGGTGTGCGCCTAACCCTCATACATACCCTTGGATATATACATAAGTAAGTATGGGAGTATTTGAGGTGCTGCTAGTAATAGCGTGCTGCTAACCGCGGTAGCGCCCACCTCCATCCAGCCTTTGTGGTCTTCCACTTCCAAGACGCTTTGTATTTTGAAATATTGCTGGCAAATGCGAAATATACGACAAGCACTCTTACTTACTTAACGTAACAAGCAAGCAACTCTGCTCTAACCATTCACGCATAGGTGCATACGAGTACCTATTCCTACATATACAGACACACATTCATACTTGTGGTATGTGGCCTGTTATTAGTTAGTTTTCCAGCCAACTTGGCGATGACTAGCGCTGCTATGACAGGAATGACAAACATATTCACTTTGAAGATTTCCATAGGAATGTGGGGTGGCGTGCCATAAACGCTTTAATTTTCGTAACCCATTTTCAACTAAGTTGAAATATTTTAGTTTACTATTTATTAGCGAAATTCAAAGCATTCAAGTCTGCTTGTTGTTTGGCTTGCGATGAGAAAGAGAAGGGTGCAGTGTGAGCGCTATAGACATGCGCGCAAAGTCAGTGAAAATCACTAGAATAGTTTGCTCTGTAATCAAGGAATCACAACCTACTCGGAGAAATGCGGAGCCACCTTCAAGGCCTACAAATTTGGGTATTCAAAGGCCAAGCATGGAGGTTCCCGAATCCCTCTTGGAACAACATGAACTGAGTTTGCATACACCTTTAAAAACTTCACAGGTAAGATGAATATTTAATAAATACTAATTTTTGCAATTTTTATTTGTATTTCATACATAGATTTGGATTCCCTTGGAAGCAGTTTCCGTGCGGCAAAACACACTTATGCCAATAACAAAAAAGTTTCAAAAAATCAATTTCCTTTTATTATTGAATCTTGTGCTTGTTTATTTGGAAAATAGCTATCGTTACTCTCATCAAATCCGGAAACACGGAACTGATACTGTTCAGCGGAAAACATAAAGAACCTGCTCTTCAACAAATACTCTTAGGGGGGAAACCCCTTAAGGTAACATAAAACGCTAAATATCTAGGACTTGTACTGGATAGGAAGCTAAATTGGGGGCTCACAGTCGCAGATAGAGCACGCAAATCTATGTCAGCGCTATGCTCCTACGGAAGGCTCATTGGGGAAAAATGGGATTTGAAACGCAGAATGATGCACTGGTTGTACACAGCAGTAGTTAGACCAATTCTTTACTACGGTATTGCAATATGGTGGAATGCCCTGGAGAAGGGCGTGAACATTAAAAAAGTCCACGAGGTCCAAAGGCTTGCATCTGCTCTTATAACCGGTGCAATGCCGTGGTTGACCATCGAAAGCACTATACCTATGTGATATTAAATTTCCTTCCGGTAGAACTGTAGGTAAAGTACATTGCGCGCAGTGCAGCAATAAGGCTGAGCACTTTAAGTAAGTGGTCAAACACAGACTATGGCCACGGTAAAATCCTGGATGGCACGTTGGGGCTTTCCAGACAGGTGGACTATACAGTTCCGCCTGTACTTGCCACTACAACCTCCGTGACCCTGCTACCCTCGAGGGAAGAGTGAGAACGGGACGTGGTAAGACAGGGCGAGTCCATCCATGTATACACAGATGGCTCAAAGCTCGATTGCAGGGTGGGCGGAGGTGTATATTCCGAGCATCTGGGGATCTCCTTCAGTGTTCGGCTCCCCGACTACTGTAGTGCCTTTCAGGCTGAACTGATGACAGCAATGAAAGCCGTGACACTGGTACTGTGTGATGTGATACCTGGAGATGATATCTACATTTGCACTGGCCTGCTACTGGTTCCTGATCATTGCGACATTGAGGGGAATATATAGGTATACCCTTGCAAACATGTAAACTACGTATCCGCGAGGAAACCGTAAGAGCAGCGAATGAAAGATGGCGTAACGAAGCCACTTGCAAAATAGCTCGACAGATGTGGCCGACGCACAGAACTTCTACTAAGAAGAGATAAGCGTAATCTTAACACACTGATTTCAGTTATTATGGGCCACTGCCTAATCGCTAGGCACGCCCAGATAATGGGTGTGCAAACACATGACTTCTGCAGAAGTTGTCTAGACGAGGAAGAGGAAGAGACGAGCCCGCAGCTTCTGTGTCACTGTCCTACTCTATCCAGACGTAGACTCGCCATTTTGGGCGGACATTTCTTCAACGAATTGGAGGACCTCGGCTCTGTTGAAATTAAGGATCTTGCGAAATTTTTGAATAGCACACATTGGTTTCATGAGGGATAGGGGCTAGTTCCACACGCGGCATCACAATGGGCCATGTGCCTGAGTGTGTACTCCAATGGACAACCGCTTCAACCTAACCTAACCTACTCGCATCTTGCGGTTAGCCAGTTGACGTTTTAGACACTATGCGCATATTTGCGTTGTGCGCATAAGAACCGTACAATTAGATTAGTTATTATGGAAAAGTTAATTTTTATTTCAAAAAAAATTTTTTTTTTTGCAAGATGCACTCCCGCACCTAATAAATAATTTTTCAAAAGAGAAAAGTGTTAAAGAAGTTGAAAGCCAATTATTATTGCAGCTATTTTAGATGTAGCTGTCTGTCCGAGCAGGCATTACAGTTTGTAATATTTACCTTAGTACCTTTCAAGTATTTTTGTTGTTGTATTTTGCAGGTACGTTTTGCTTTCAGACACTAATGCGCTTCTTGGTGAGGGCAAAAGTCATTGCCGTTAGCTGTTAGCCAACAACTGGTAGTACAGCAGAAATTCAAGCAAAAGAGAGAATCCGAATAAAGCGCAGTGTCGACCGCTGTTCGACGCCACTGGTAATTACGACCCCTTTTACACATAACACCAGCCAAACGGATTATTGAAAACTTCACTAATTGGCTTACATTTCATTTTGTAGTGTTGACCATGTAAACCGTTTCAACTCTTTACACATAATTTAATTTGCATGCGCCCAACTGATATTTGCAGAACTTAAAAGTTACTCCACTGGGAGCACCAAGCAACTCGCCGCCGCCCCCACCTACTACCGTACGATGCACGTATGCAAAGTAACGGCACGTGTGTAAGTCATTTGTGTATGCGCCAGATTGTGAATGTGTGTGTGTGGGTGCGTTGGTGTGTGTGTGTGTGCTTGATTTTGGGTGTGGCGCAGGCGGTTTTCAAGCTATTTCAAGTGTATGGAAATTATAAATAAATGTGTGAACTACAACGCTTTGTCCAACGAAAATGCAAAAACAAAAAAAAAAAATGGAAAAAAAATAAAATCAAATAAATGATACTAAAAATCCGGAAAACCTAAACCAAAACAAAAAAAAAACACATTGTTGTTTTCGCCTCCAGGAGGGCACTCAATCAAATGTGTTCCGTTGTTGCCGCCAGCAACTTCTCTTTAGCTCGGAGAAGAGTTCGTAGTTCGTAGGTGTAGTATTTGGAGTGTTCGGTCAGTAGCCAGCCACTTCGATGAATGTGCAGTGTAGCGCAATGTTTGTGGCTTTGGCTTTAACATTCGCCGGCTGCCAGCCCGTTACTCTGCTACACCGCCATCTCCCAACTCCAGTTCAGATGCGCTCACATTCAAGTTTGAACCCGTATTTGTGCTTCCGTATGAAAAATTCTGAAAAACCAATTTTCATTGCACTTCATTCACTCTCAAAACTTAACTCGATCCGCACGCCTGCCAGTTGTTTACCAACACGGTTGCTGCCACCCTCGTGCTGCACACACATGTGCACGTACATGTGTAAGTGTGGCCCCGCTTTGGCGCCCTTTGGGTGCCGCTAGCGCTGTAAAAATACCACAAATTCATCGAGCACTTTCCACTATTGTAGATTGGCATACCTCTAACTCAATTTTAACGTTCAGTTGACTTGAATTCTGAGTCAACGAACAGCGTAGTTTGGCTTTTGCTTCAATTTAGTTTTAGATTCGTTCGTTCGTTCGTTTTTTTTCTATTCATTTTTTATTTTTACTATTTTGTTGGGACATTGAATGCCGTCAACCGCCAGCCGCCGGCTGCCCTTACGCCTTGTTTGTGACTCTATGACTTGCCTTGTTTGTATTCTGCCTTCATAGTCTGGTTACTCTGACTCTTCAGTCAGATGTATGTACGAGCGTATGTTGGGCTCGACAAACGTAGACAAATAAACAGAAAGTAAGAAAAACCGTCTATTACTTATTTAAAAACTCTATTACAGAATTCTTATTTCCACATCCTTTTTGGTTTTTGGTTTTTGATTTTTTTTTTTTTAGTTTTATTTTTGTTTTCCTGTTTCAACTTTTTACTTTTGCTTTTTTCATTTTTGGCTCCACTTTTAGCTTTGGCAGGGCTTTGACTTTGCCTTCAACACCAATAATTTGCAATGATGCTCTTTCCCTAGCTCAGCCTTTTTTGGAGTTTCTGCGGTGTAGTAATGTTACCGTACACCATCAGCGCCAACAATAACAACCAGCATATCCAACACTGCCACCATTACCATTACCCATTAACTTTAACAAATACACAAACCGAGTCGCACTGCAAAGAGAGCGCAGCGTAGCCGTTTAACGGCTGCCAACAGACATCTTAGCATAAACATCAAACAGCATCAGTGCCTTGCACTCGATGGGTGCAGAGGGGCGATAGTTGGCGTATATTTACAAACATATTTGCGTATGTGTCGGTGTGCAATGCGAGTGTTTTAAGTGTGGCTATGCCATGCCCTAATGGTATGAAACAAGTTTCATTTAAGCAAATCTAAGCGATCTCCCCTGTTGCAGCCTATTTCCTATTTGAGCGAATTGGGTTGCCCACTTGAGAGTAGATGTGGCTCTCTTATGGGCATTTATTAAATAAATACTAGTATGGACGCAATGGGCGAGTGTTTTGATTGAGTAAATTGGGAGTAAATTAAAAGTTTGAGTGTGTGTTTGCGTGGTCATACAGACATAAAAGCAAGCGTGTGGTTTAACTGCATGTGTAGTACGGGCATGCATGCATGCATAAATTGATGACTCTCAGGGTGTAGTGTGTTTGCGAGTGACGTACCGGCAAAAGGCACTGAGTTCGATTCACATTGTGGACATAAAACGTTAAAATTAAAGTAAAAGCGCCGCTGAACGGCAGGAGTGGCACATCAGCAATCGCGTATTTGCCATGCAAGAGGTACGCCGCATAGAAAAGTAGGCTCAAAAAGTAGTAGTAGTTGCTTCACAAAGGATTTTTAAAAGAAATATAAGTACTTAGAAGTCACCGGTGACTAACACTGAACGGTTCCAATGGAGCCGTGTCAGTCACCGGTGACTTTATTTGTTCTATAAAACTGGCGCATATTTACAGATTTGCCAAAGAATCTGGAAAAATCTCCTGAGACCAAATACCTTTATCTCTGTCTCTATTCTTTCCTATCTCTTTCTGTAATACTTTTCTCCTTCCCTCCTTGACTATCTACCCTCTTTCCAGAGCTCTAAATACAATGGGCTTTTTAGACTGAGTGTTTTAGGAGCCACCAAATCTCTTGGTGCTCCTTGGCTCGACCTATTCAAATTTCAGACACTACATGACTACTTTTAGTCTTTTATTTTGCGCAAAAACGCATCGAAATAAATAAAAATATTTATATTCTTAAAGATCCTCTTAAATAAAACCTAAAAACAATTTTTTTTTACATTTTACCAAAAACCCCGTTGACGTTCAAAGTGTTAAAGTGCGTATCAGCTCGACCGAGCTTTGCTTAGGACCTTTGCTTTAATTCATTTCATTATTTTATACCTTTTCCAATGATAAATTTTGAAAGTTTCATCAAAATCGTTTCAATGGATATGAAATATGTGTCGGTTACACCCTTTGTTACACAGAGCTCCTCAGCTTATTTGTGGTAGGTTTTTCCCCAATGGTTTCCTTGATGATTTTTTGATGAGGAGCTTTTCCATAACGTAAATACAGTCAGAGATTTACCATTGCCTGCCAAGGGACAATCGCTATTACAGGCCTAAGTAAACAATATAAAATTTCAATTCATTTTTTTACAATGTGAATGAAATCATAGTTTGTGGACTTATCGTCAATTAAATCTAATGGAATTGTTAGTGACTTATGTCACTTCTATGAGAACACAACGCTTTCCAACTAATGAACCCGTAAGGTGCTAAAGCGTCAAAAGCCTTAGTAAAAAAATTGCACATAATAGCCGCCCTATCTCACACCAACGGCAAAACTCATAGTATACCAACTGATTGTCGTAATGGTAATGGTAATGGTAATAGTTGTACTGGTTAGGCTAAGGCCTTTGTGCACTGCGACCAGATTGATTTATTGTGCTCCCCTCAGTGCTTAATTTTAATAATTTATCATAGTATTGCTAGGGATTGAGTCAGCTCCATAGAATGAAGCATTTCTGCATTCTTCATCTTCTAGTAGGTAAGAGCCCAAAATTCTGTGTCTCCTGTGATCTAATGCTTCACAATTGGTGATTAAGTGTTCCATGGGCTCCTCTTCAACACAGCAGAATCTGCATAAAGTAGGTAGTCCTGTAGTATTGATGATTTATTGTAGGCAGAGTGGCCTGTAAGTGATCCACATGGTAATCTGAGGCCCTGAGACCCTTTTTAACTAGGGTTAGAGCAGATTTTGTTCGAGTGGTATTAAAGTTCAGTAACTTTTTGAAGTGAGTAAGGCCGTTCCAGTATTCTCATTTTTTGGGTTTCCTGTTTTAGGTTGTTCCCTTTAAAACCGGAAAGTGGAGTTGTTCTAATAAAAGGCTTTTCCGCCCCATTTTTGACAGACTTTTATGCTTTCTCGTTTCCTTCGTGTCTCTCCTGTTACGCTATACCTAGTACGCCTGCCTTTGTAGTCTACACAGTTTTGACATAGTAATTTGATTGTTTTTTGTCTACCATGCCATTGCCCCATGTAATTAACGATTTTGTATGGCCGGAATTGGATGTATTGGTCCGGACAACGTTTATTTTCAGCAAGACGGCGCTACGTGCCACACAAGCAACGAAACCATTGGTCTTTTACGGGAAAAGTTTGCAGACCGTGTTATCTCTCGAAGAGGTGATCATAATTGGCACACCTTGTGACTTTTTTCTTTGGAACCACGGAAAGAGAAGGTCTACGCCAACAGCCCAGGGTCGACTCAAGACCTCAAAGATGGAATTCGTCTTTTCAAACTTTAAACGCGTTTTTCTCAAAATGGTGTTTTCTAAGTCGGTGGCCAACATTACTCGAAAACGGCTAAACCGATTATTCTCAAATTTTAACACGAGTTTCTTAAATAAATGTTTTAGTAATTAATCGAAGATTTTTTCACACCGATAAATATATTTTTTTTATAAAGTATTTAAAAACGAAATTTGGTCAAACAACCCTTTTTTTTTTTTTTTTTGAGAATCCGCCTTTTTGCTTATTCCTTCGATTAATTACTAGATTTAACATTACTTTAACGAAATCTGTTTGGTTTTTTAATTTCAGAGGATCCAGTTCAGAGATATAGTGGTCACCGCAAAACGTCTTTTTGAGAGGAGCTCCCGGAGATCAGCTGTAGCTCCTTTCTAAGTAAATATTTTTACAATACTAAGTTTTAAAATACAGTTAAAAGATAACATAATATGCGTACAAATTTTTAGATCAATAAATTTAAAAGTTTTCTCAGAAAAAATTCTGGAAAATTCGTTTTTTCTCGGCCATCTAACTGTATATAACTCCTTAAGATATGCCGAACAGGGAGTTCAAAAATAACCAGTTTCAAAAAAGCGCTTTTAAGTTCAAGTTCAAAGTAAAGCTCGATGATTCTTTTATACCCACACAGTGCCATATATGTCGGGTGAATAGAGTAAAAACCTTTCATCAAAAAAGTCTAGATCATATTTTTGTATTTGTCTACACAAATCTCTTCCTTCTTGGCTGTCTAACTACAATAGTGCATCAGATGAGTTGTTGAGTTTCCAAAATGAGTTCTCAAGATTCCAGTAATATTTAAGGGGTTAGGGGTAGTCAGAGGCCCGAAAAATTATGATTTCCAATAATCTTTTCTTGCCAGTCAATTGCTTTATATTTAGCAAAATGTCAAAAACAAAAATTAACAAATATAAAAGTTATCGCTGCTTGGTCGGAGTCCGTTTCTCCAGAGATTCATCTAAAATCAATCGGACAAGAGAAATTAGTTTTATCAATAGATAATCTTGTGCCTGATCGAAGTTTTTTTTTATTAACAATATGACGGCCTCAGGAAATATTTTTTTAGATTTTCGAGAAAAAAATTCGACAAATAATTATTTTAAAAAATCGAAATTTTTGAAAAAAAAATCCTTCGATCAGGTACGAGTTTTTTATATTTTTCAAAAGCAGTATACATTTTATTGAAATGTACCAAGCGGTTTTTAAGTTGCCGTGATCAGTAATTCAAAAAACATAGTTTTGAGAAAAATGCATTTAAAGTCCGGAACGCCCAAGCGCGCTTTGTTAAAAGTTGAATAACTCGAAAAATATTTGTCGGATTTACTTCAAATTTTCGCACAATATTTTTAAGATATTATATTTTAAGAAAATGCAAAAAAATCAAATTTTTTGAAAATTCTGACTACCTCCAACCCCTTAATTTTTGGCATTACAACCATAATCCCAAATAATCACACCGTAACCGGCTAATGTATTAAGACTTTTGAAAAAGTTGGCCCACTTTTCCGCCACAGAATGTGCGGTAGCAAAATTCTTTCTTGGACGCAAGTCAACACCCTCAAGAACGGGTATAAAGCCAGTGCCAGAGTGCTCGGCATATATTCGGTCAGTTAACTCTTCACAACCGGTTTCTGAGCAATAAGGCGAACACTCGTCCACACCCACACATTCATCCAAACTGATTTACTTGCATTCACGTACTTATACGAGTGGCCATCCCGAACACCGAGCGCCGAACAATACAAGTAAATCATCCTGTAAGAGACTGGCTGTGTAGTAAATGCGACATTGTGGCTTTCTGCGACCATGTGTTTGCTGAATAGAATTTGCAACTTTTATTATTTCTTCGGCGTGTTGTAATCGCCACAGTCGTTAGCCTTAATGTTACCACTGGTGACGGCCAGCAATGCAGCTAGCAGCCGACTGCGGCCAGTACTCAGCAGTCAGCAGTCAGCAGTCAACAGTCAGTCAGTCAGCCAGTCAGTCGTCAAGTAAACATCGAAACTTTTCATCATCAGCATGAACAAAAAAACAAAAACAAAGTTTGCCACCACATTCACATTTCAACACAGTTTTGCGCAAATTGTGGCAACCACAAGCTCGTCATCAACACGGCTGCCTGTTGACTGTCTGTTTGTCTGTCTGTCTGCTTGTCTGTGTGTCTGCTTGGTTTTTTGTTTCTTTTTTTCTGCGTGCTATTCCTGCGTCTGTGCAAGTCGCACATTGGCATGCACGGGTGTTCTTCGCGACGGTAGGTGGAATGTTGCCGCTACGCATACAACCGTATGAAGGCGGCACAAGAGTGCAGAAAAAGTGCAAAAACCAAATAGCATGAAAATGGAAAAATTAAAATACTCGTAGATGTTCAGCTGAAATCTGCTGTTGCCGTTGGTTTGTGAGCTATTGCTACTACGGCTGATTACAACGCTTTTATTGCTGTTGCCACTTCCACTTGCTGAGCTGTGCTGATCGCTAGCCGCTGGTGCTACTTTGTTGCCAATAACTACCAAAAAATTGTTGTTAACCAAAAGTCAACTTATAAGTGATGCCATTTTGCCATCTTTTCGTCACTGTTTGACTTTTCAATTTTCGATTCTCTCAGCAAAAGCGACAGCAGCAATACCACTACAAAACCACTAGCCATCCGACGGCAATGGTGGTGGCATGTTGCTGTTCTTATTGTTGTTGCTGTTGCTTTTGAATATTATTGTTTTGTGTTGTTGTTGCTGTTGCTGTTGCCATTCAATCATGTTGCACGTTCCTGGCTGGTCTGTGCATTTGACCACAATGAATTGGTCTAGTGATGAACAAGACGAGGCAGAAGAAGCACCGGCAGCAGCAGCAGCAGCTCTAGCTGCATCATCACCAGAAGCAAGAAGAAATTGATTTTCGGTCAAAGTGTGGTGGCACTTTTCATACTTCTTATTGCGCAAGGAATAGGAAATGAACATAATTTTCATGTCGTGTACATTTTCCTTCTATTTTTTTCATTTATTTTTATTTTTTCTTTATATATACATATTTTTTTTTTTTGTTTTTGTATTGGTATTTATTTCTGAAAAGGTAAATTTCCACTTTTCTTGACCTTTGTGAGCTGGGGAATAGAGCAGTTGATTGCGTTGCTTGATGACCCTTTTTCTTTCCGAACCCAACAAGTTATTCCTGCCATACTGCCGGAAGGACGAAAGCCAAAAAGGCTTCAGACACTTATTGTTGAGTATTCAATTTATGTGATTGCTTTAACTCACACTTTTTACGGTATTAATTTTGAAATGCAAGCAAAGGCTCTTGGGGACATATGTTCAAAAGTGGATGATAGCTACATGCATACATACATACATACATACATACGCACATACACATAAAATTCGTATTGAATTTGCATCGTCGTAAGGGAAGCTGAAAGGCAAGAGATTGACAGGAAATTTGCTATTTGAAAAGTGAGGCGGAAATACTGAATTTTTAATCACTTACAACGAAATTATAATTTTTATATGATATACTTACATATTCGCAACCAAAATGGCTATTTGTGCGATCCAATGATGGTATTAGAATATATTTGGGTGAGTAATAGAACTCTTCTGTCGAAAGGTTGTCATGCTGTTATAAAATTTGATAGATAGACCATTCATTATTATACGAGTACGTAAGACTTTCGAATTTTTTCTGAATTATAGCAGCACATCTCGGTTTGACTTCAAGTTCGCTCGCGGGCGACAAAAGCAGCTAATAGGCAATGGCGCTACCAATACATGGTGAAAAGATTTTTGGAGGTGTACTACCTAGCAGACCGTTATTCGGCTCTGAGCGAATTTGACAGATATGCTGACGTCATTCGTTTTGTGTTTGACAAAATTTTGCTTTAGTTTCATCATCATTCACAGCATTACAACGCGGGGTGCGTCAAAGCTTCCTTCACAAAACTCCTACAAAGTGTTCTATCGCTTGCTTTTCCTTCGTAGTTACGAATTCCCATTGCTGTGAGATCGCTTCCTACTGCGTCTATCCATCGGTTTCTCGGTCTTCCCTTCGCCTTTGCACCAATTATTTGTTTTAGTTTAGTGAAATACAAAACGGAAGACGTAGAATCCAAAGTTCCCCTCAAAAAAAACAACAACAGCGATTCGGTTTTTATCTCCTCAATCGTCGCAAAACGCCTTTAATGGGTATCTTCAATATCGGAAACAGGAAAAAGTCGTAGAAGGCCAAATCTGCTGCATGCGGTGACTGAGGCTGGATAACGGTGTTGTTTTTGGCCAAATAATATCGCACAAGCAAAGGTGAGTGAGCATGTGTCAGTGCATTAACAGCCTCCCCGGGACAAGATCTAGATGCACCGACCTTAATTGCACAGCCTGATGTTTGTATTCTGCTAAGTAGTTGGATATTGAGCCAACCAAGAGCCTTCCACTAAACAACCGATCCGTATTATGAAATTGCTCGTATAACCGTCTTATACAGCCATAAAGAATACTTAGGTTGAATACCCCGTCTTCCCTCCAGAAAGCTATTTCTGCTTTCCTCACCCGTTCTTCTATGTTCAGTTTCCAGCTAAGTTTGGAGCCCAAGACTACTCCTACGTATTTTGCGCAGGATGAAATTGTGAAAGTTTGACCATTAATTTGTGGTAGGGTAATATTGGGTACCACGTATTTAGTGGTAAAATACTTGAGTTCTGTTTTATGTGGGAGCTCACCTAGCGCCCAGTGAATGATCCCACTGATCGTGTTACGACACAGTCCTGATGCCATTACCACCACATCATTAGCATATACCACCTCTGTTACCCCAGCTCTACCCGTCACACGTCGGGGGCTCTCGGCATCCGGCAGCCGTATTCTGCCCGCTCATTTCACAAGTATCCACACACTCGTACAATCAGACGACAATGAAGCAACATGAGCAAGAACAGTGTTGATTTTTTTTTCGAATACCACTAACACAATCTTACGGCCTGCTAAATTTTCACCATAATTTAATACATTTGCACATAGTCGTCCAACCAGTCGTTGTCCAGAGGGCAAAGAAGGGGCATGAGCGTAGAAGGTATTGATTTGTTTCATATATCACCAACACAGTCTCAGTTTTTTCGTAAACAAACCGCTTCGTAACCCCAGTTACGGCAGTCAATCTTCCAAATTCGCTGAGAGCTGAATAACGGTCTGTTACTGAGAACACCTCTACAAAACTCTTCATCATGCAGTAGATTGGTATTTATTGTAATTTTGACAAGTCCAGCCTGCTTATTTCGGTTAATTCAATGAGATGTGAACTTGACTGTGTTCTCAGTACCTTTTTTCGCACGGAGAATTATTTTTAAACAGCAAGTGCTTTACATCACTGCTGCATTCGTTACACTTTTTTATAATTCTCGCATTGAAAATTCACAAAAAAATTTAAAACGGGTCACTTTTCCAATTTCGCGTTCCATAACTTGATGTTTCTTGGCTGTGGTGAATTTCGATCGTAGAATTACCTATAACAATGTCAGCCTTGAAATCCAACGTAGAATCTCGCTTGCCAACAAATGCTACTTTGGACTAAGTAGGCATTTGAGTAGTAAGGTTCTCTCTCGACGAACAAAACTAAAACTCTACAAGACTCTTATCATGCCCGTCCTAACGTATGGCGCAGAAGCTTGGACGATGACAACATCCGTTGAAGCGACGCTTCGAGTGTTGGAGAGAAAGATTCTGCGTAGGATTTTTGGATCTTTGCACGTTGGCAACGGCGAATATCGCAGGCGATGGAATGATGAGCTAGACATAGCGCAGCGAATAAAGATCCAGTGGCTACGTTGGCTGGGCCATGTCGTCCGAATGGATACAAACGCTCCGGTTATAGCGCCAATTAAGAAGAAGATGAATCACCAAATGGCAAGGATGATAGATACCAGGTTTGCTGGTTAGGTATGGTGAAATCAACAATTTTTTCGAGGGGAACTTTGGATTTTACGTCATTCGTTTTGTGTTTCACAAAATTTAACTTTAGCTTAGTAAAACACAAAACGAATGACGTCGGCATATCTGCCGAATTCACTCAGCATCGATTAACGGTCTGCTAGATGGTACACCTCTAAAAATCTTTTCCACCATGACCAAATGGTAGTTATTCCTTGGCAAGGGTGAACGCACTCAAATTCTTCAGCACAAAACAGAAACAAACAATAAAATTTAAGAGTATTATAAAAACGCGAAGGAGAATAGAAGTGACGTGGCAGCCGAGGTTCCCCTCTCAATTTTCTTTTTCACCATAGTTAAAGAGTAAACCTCGTAAATCTATCATTCTTGGGAGAATAGCTATGGGTTTGGAAGCCACTTCCCACAATTTTATGGTGACTTTGGTGAAATTGTGGATACTATAATTTTAATACAAAACACAAAAAAAAATATATATTCGCTCTCATATGTACTTTTACATGCAAAGATATTTAAATGGAAAATTTTTTTCCTGCATTTGTGTGGCTAAAGGGGGTGAGTCGGAAGCCTTGGTGATAATACCCTTTTAATGGTCAATTTCACATTTGCATCAAATTATCAAAGAAATATAGGAGTCGCTTTTGGCAATCTTCTTACGATATTGATGAAAGGTTGGCCCTTAATATATTAAAAGAGATATCTGTGAAAACGATTGTAATAATTAATTGCTCAATTTCAACTACCGGGCGGTACGAAAGTGTTTACGGCACAGCACAAATAAGTTTTCGTTTAACTGTGCTGTGACTTCAGCTGCTGTGACTTAAATAGCTCAGTTTCACATCTTTACTCGCATGAATAGATTGCGACTTTAGCTGCATAGCAAAACTCTAGAAAAAATACATTAATTACTTGGAACTTTGCCGCCCTTTACTAAACTATACGATTTACTACCTACTTAAACAACCTGCCTATTGGCCTAAACAACATCTGTGGTCACCTTATAATAATATTTTTAAATCCAGGCATTTGTAGTGATGGTAGCAACAGTGGCAGCTCTTATGACAGCAAATAAAAAATCAATAGCAACAGCAAAACTCTGGCTTTCTCTTAAATCGCTGTGACTGTAACAAGCCTCGCAGCTTCGGCTTTGGTTTTTATGTCGGTATTGCTTTGCTTTCGCTGTCGTAACTTACATTTTTGCAGCCAAAGTACCGAAGCAAATATTTTGAAAGCTATTTCAAACGCTGAGTTTTTGTTTTCAGATAAATTGAACTCTCACTTTAGTAGCAGCGGACTGGGTTTTTTAAGTTTTTTATATTATCTAACTAAAGATAAAGTTCAGAGTTGTGGATTCTTTATTCCTCCAGAAAAATTCTCAATAACAGCATATTGCTCTCAACCGCAAAGGCCCCTTTAAAGAGAAATCAGGTGCACTCAGAAACGAGTACTAATCAGTAATTATTGTCAACCAAACTATCTTCGCACATGGTGGAGTTCCTCTTCTTTTACATACAGTCTGTGTCAGAAAAAAGGAATCGCGATTATTCATGAAGTATAAAAGATATATATTTAAATTTTCTTTACATAAAAGTATTTACAAAACTACGAGTCGCTATTACTCAATAAGCTGTGTAGTCTTCATCGTTGTCGAGTATAGCCTGACATATTCTCTCTAGCAAAAAGCAGAGCGAAATATATCTTGAAGTTACAAGAGAAAATCCGGTTATTTTCTTCTGACACAAGAAAGAACTCGGACACCCAAGTGATATGGTTTTAAAAGTAGAGTTAGGCAAACAATATTTAAGAAAAACCCATATACATAACTAATATTCAATAGGTAAGCCTTTATTTTTTCTCACAGCATTCACTCTTTTTGGCATGGATTCGACCAACTTCTTGCATGTTAAGGGGGGGGGGTAGGGTTTAGCGCTAAAAAAAAACACTTTTTTTTGAATTTTTTACAGAAATATGGCTTAAGATACTTTAATAAAATCAGTTGCATGTTATTGTACATCTTTTCAATAAGTTTTTAAAAAAATATTAATAATAAAATATTGACAAATAAGCCCATGACAGAGTTCTTTTGGAGATATGTTTTTCGAGAGGTGCTCTGCGGTGCCAATCGGCATTCGTCGTAGAATTATCTGAAACTAAAAAAATCGAATTTTTCAGTTAAAGTATGACGTAATGCTCCCCCTACATTAATAAAAAAAATTTTTTTTTTCATTTTTGTAGTTTTGGTGGCAAAAAAACGTAAAACGAGCATTTTTGGCGAAAAATTTCGCCATATTTGTAAGTGAAAAACAACCTTAAAAAAAAACAATAAAAAAAAAACAGTGTAGGGGGGAGGTATTTTTGATTTAGAAAATGTGTGCCAAATTTGAAAAGAATCGGTTGAATAGTTTCGGAGTTGTGATTGGCACCGACTTTTAAGAAGTCGTTTCGGGAAAAACGCGTTTGAAAAAATGACTCTGAGAAATTATCGATGCTCCGCATTCGAGGTAGAGTGCCTACAAAGGCTATAACTTTGAGAGTTCTGCTCCGATCCACTTAAAATTTTGACACAACATTCTTGAAATGATTTACTATAAGATGAGTGAAGAAAAAAAATTTCGATTTTGTGACCCTACCACCCCCTTAAAGGATCTATTTCCCCCCACTCTTAGTCTTTCTTATTTCTTATAACAAGGTTTTTCAGTTGGTTTTTCAAATGAGCTCAAAGCTGTTCAATTACATTGATGTCTGGAGTTTGTGGAGGGTTTTCAAGTACTGCCCTAAAGCACATACATAGGTCATAGACGGCCATCAAGTGCCTTATGCTTGGGATCGTTGTCTTGATAGTACTGGAAATTGTCCTTAATTGCCAACTTTTCAACACTTCGGACGAAATTTTCGTTCATAATTATTAGGTATTGTTTGTGGTCCACATTGGCGTTAATAAAGCACAAATTTCCAGTACCAGCAGCGGACATACAACCCCAGACCATTATCGACCCACCCTCATGATTAGCTGTTGGACGTAAATTTTTTCCCGCAACTCTTCATTCCATCCATATGATTGTCCAACTGACCTAAATATGTTAAAGTTGTTTTCATCTGGAAATAAAACGTGCTTCCAGAAATCCTTATCCCCATAATGCTTTTGCGAATTTTAATCTCTTGTGTCGGTTTATCTCGTTGATGAAAGGTTTTTTTCATGCAATTCTTCCATTATGATAATTCTTTCGCAACACTATATGTATAATTTCGAGCTGGCAGTTAATATTAAGGTGTTGGGCGACTTCTGTTCTTCTAATTTCTTAATTTGTTGGACTATCCGCCGTTCATCTGCTTTCGAAAACAATTTTGGTCGTCTCGATTTCTTCTTATTTTCCACGGATTTTGTTTCTTTGAAACGTTTCATCACATCGTATACAATCGAACGGGATTTATTCACTATCATATTTCTGCAAATTCCCGAACGTTTTTTTACTTTTCATGATGACTAATCATTAAACTTCTGACATCAATTGATTTTTGTCTACCCATTTTATAATTTGGACTTTTATTCAACAAACCACGACTGAAGTTTTATTTTCACTTATTATGTTTGGTTCTTTCTTTGCACTATTCTACCGAGAGCAAAATAATTGGGATTCCCCGTTTTAAAGTGGCAAACAATTCTAATAATGCCAGATGTCCGACTCCTTTTTTGACTCCGACTCTTTGAAACTTTGAATTGTTCGGTCGATATTTTACGAAATATCGATCATTACATACTGTCATCTACCGAGAAAATAATTGGTTTTTCCTCTTTCACAAACTAATATTAAAATCGAGTATCGAAAGTCGAAAAATCAATCGAATCATGTAATTTGGGATCTTAGCAGTGCGATTTGGCTTCTTTACATTCTATGTTTTGTTGGGCGCAGGTAAAGAGAGATAAATGTTACGCCAACCATCAAATGTTGATTCAAGGGTTAAGAATTCATTTGATGAAAGCTGAAAATGAAACTGAAACTCATTTCACAGCTGAAACTGATGAGATAAATACCGAAACTTGCGAAGATGTGCTGGAAAATTGGGATTACAGAAGGCAATTGAGAAAACCATTTGAAGGAAATTGTACTAATTTTTTATTATATATTTTATTGCCTATAATATATATGTTTTTTTTATTATATAATTTTTTGTTTAATATTTTATGGTTTTTTATTTGTTTTTTTTTTTTAATATTTTATTTATATTTAATTTTTGCGCTTTACAATGAAAAAATTCATAAAAAATATGCAGCATTTCTTATTTATAGCCATATTAAATTACATTTTTTTATTAGTTAATTTATGGTATATATCTAAAAACGCGCGTAGCGCCATCAACCTCGATTTTCTTCGAACTTAAATTTTTCAGTTTAAGAATTTCGCGAAAAATGTATCATCTATTTAAAAATTTCACCTAAACCCTCTTCGAAACTAGCGATCAGCATCATCAGTCACGAAATGGTCATTTATCAGATATTATACGCGTACAACATAAATATCCTCCATATCAGCACTCTTTCTTACAAGAAAAAGCGAAAAACAGCGCGTTTTCCCCCAATTGAAATTCAAATAATGACACCCTCCCACCACGCATTTCGTATATTAAAAAACGATACTTATTTTATTTCCCTACACGCTTCACCCACCATTTGAAAGGTCTAAAAACAAAAGTAAATAAATTACTTAAGAAAGGTCATGTAAAAAACGAGAAATTTACCAGCAGACTATCCTTTACTGTCCAAGTGAATTGAATTACTTCAGAATAATTTCATGTAAAACTTTCGTTCGGTAAGCAATTCAAGCAAATTTCATGAACTAACCAAAGTAAAATAATAATAATAATGAAAAAATAAAAAACAACAAAAAAAAAAAAATAGCCTTTCTGCTCGCTTATCCCGCAAAGTTGTTCACCGACGCATTACCACTTGTCAGCATTAAGCGCATACGATTTATAATCTCTCGAAACTTTTCTCCTCTTTGCCCCAAGATTTATTGAAAATATAATGCGTGATTTTTTGTTAACAATTCATTTTTCATATCCTGCCTACACATCCACAAAAGAAGCGGAAAGAAACAAAAAGTGCACACATACACACATCCGTACAAAGCGGGCAAAAGCATAAAAAATCACACAGCTAGCGGAAAATGTCAGACGACTCTGTGAAAAATGGCTAAATGGGGTGGAAAACGACAACAAAATACACGTACACAGTACGGCGGCACTACTTGACGATTTCAGCAAAGACGGCGACAACGGCGGTACTCGTAAATAAGATTAGTCGCAGTCGCTTGAGCAGACGAACAAAAAAAAAACGTATCAGGGGAAAAATGCAAGTAACAGAAAGTCGAAGCAATTTCAGCGCAAAGTGATAGGTGGTGGGTGGGTGGTTGGTTGGTGGAATGGTGAGTTTGATAGTGGCCTTCCAAATATGATAAATAAATTTGTTGGTTATTCAAAATCAGTAAGCGTGACTCGGAAAAAATTCGATAAAATAAATTTGTTGATGAATATGCACTACCCACAAATTATAGTCTATCATATGCGTCGACTCACTTCCACTTGTACGTATGCGTATGTATATGTGCGTCTGTACGAGAACATTTATGCGTATAAGCAAAATATCCTCACAATGCATAGGTTAGAAAACGCTTCTCATTCGCGATTTGCGCAATCAGTGTAATGCTGCAGTTTTCTTTGTTCTTTGTCTGCAGATGTGAGATAGTTTCGTTGACTTCAAGTCCATTGAAATTCTAAAAGCAGGCGGATGACTTTATTGTAAATTTATATGATAAATATGTATAATAATATATTGTCGCGGAGGCAATCGGCTGGCGACGCATGGGTGATTTATGTTAATTTCTTTTCCCAAATTACATGACACAGAAACAAGAGCGATGGCGAAAAAATATGACAAGGCAAGCACCAGCAGTATTCGAGGGAACTATGCAACGCAAGATCCCTTTGGGTGGGCGCCGGTCGCTGTAGAAGGTGGAAAGATGAACTATTTGAGCTTAGTAATGACATGGACATTGTCAAAAGCATTAACATAAACACAACAACAAAGCTACCTGCCTACTGGCCAGCACCACTCGCTTGAAAGATGCGGTTCCTGCGAAACCAGCGATGAATAGAAATGGCACGGAACACCAAGGTCAGTAACACCTAACTACACTTGGGATGAATAGCCGACGTAACAAACTGCGCAACGAAGAGAGGCACGGGGTGAAGTTGATGTCAAATAAAAGGAAAGCTTACAAAACGATTTGTTCGCTTAATTTTTTTTGTTTTTTCTTTTACTGAACAGAATAAAGTCAAACATTTTTATCTGTGGAAAAAAAGGAAGATTAAATTATTTCTAAGGCTCATTTGCCTCAAATGTATTTTCGCAAGACGCGTATTTCAAAAGTTTCCTGGACTCAGCTGGCTCGAATGTGTTTGAAGAGTTACTCAGACTTCTCGGGCTCTCATGAGTTTTGGTCTACGCATTGTTTGAAGAGTTTTATGAGATTATCTGTCTTGAAAGTTTTTGTTCTTTGGAATCTTTGAAGAATCGCGCCAATCAAGAAGAAGAATCTTTGAACAGTTTTCGGGATTTATCGGCCTCAAATGTATTTGAAGAGTTTCTCCTGAGCTTATCCGGGTTGAATGTTTTTTTTCTAGGCAATCTTTCAAGAGTTTTCTGGACTCATCTGACTCGAATGTGTTTGAAGAGTTACTCACTCCTCTCTGGTTCTCATCAGTTTTGGTCTACGCATTGTTTGAAGAGTTTCCTGAGCTTATCTGTCTTGAATGATTTTTGTTTTATGCAATCTTTGAAGAATCGCGCCAATCAAGAAGAAGAATATTTGAAGAGTTTTCTGGACTCATCTGGCTCGACTGTATTTGAAGAGGTTCCTGAGCTTACCCGTCTTGAATGTTTTTTTTTTTTTCAAGGTAATTCTTGAAGATTTTTCGAGACACATCTAGCTCGAATGTATTTTGGTCTACGCGTAACGCGTTGTTTGAAGAGTTTCCTGAGAATATCCGTCTTAAACGTTTTTTGTTCTTTGCAATCTTTGAAGAATCGCGCCAATCAAGAAGAAGAATCTTTGAAGAGTTTTTGGAACTCATCCGGCTCGAATGTATTTTGAGGAGTTTTCTGAGCTCATCTGCCTCAAATGTATTTGAAGAGTTTCTCCTGAGCTTAGCCGGCGTTAATTTTTTTATTCTATTCAATCTGTGAAGAGTTTTCTGGACTCATCTGCCTTAAATGTATTTGAAGAGTTTCTCAGATTTATCTGGCTCTGATGAATTTGTTCTACGCATTGTTTCCAAGAGTTTCCTAGGCTTATCTTCCTTGAATGTTTTGAAAGAGTTTCCTGGACTCATCAATGTGTTTTGGTATATGCAATATTTGAAGAGTTTTCTGGACTCACCTGTCTCAAATGTATTTAAAGAGTTACTCAGATTCATCTGGCTCTCATGAATTTGGTCTACACATTGTTTGAAGAAGTTTCTGGCTTCATCTGGCTTGAATGTATTTTGATCCATGCAATATTTGAAGAGCTTTCTGAGCTTATGGTTCCCATTTTGGTCGATACATATAAAACTCTAACAACTTACATGTTCCCAAGCTCGGAAACTCACAGCAGATCACCTATTTTTTTATTTTCACAAGATATTAGGTTTATTCACTAGATAAAATCCGGTAGTAATGACCAGCTGGCCGACTTAAGGCCCTACCTCGTAAACCACCCGTCGTAAACTACTAAGTACGTCGGCAGAATGTTGAACATCTCAACGCTCCCAATGCGCTTTTCCGTCCCTGGCTAGATTTAGAAACTCCGTGTATTTCATAACTATAGCACAGGGATTTATTGACCAGTTTTCACAATTTATTTGTTTCTTATGAAATATAGTTGCTACTTCCACAGAAGCCATATTAAAATCGATCTTTGTATGACATATTTCAAAATTTCATCAAAACCTTCAAAGAACTGATTCCACCCAGTCACAGGCCCTCTACTTTATTTCTTTAGCTGATATAGCGCATTGTCCGTAGACCATCAGGCGCATTCTGGTATTGATGGAAAGAAGTGTTTGATCGAATTTCATTATCAATAATCTTCTCCATTGCTTTCAATACAAAGGAGGTTAGACTGATAGGTCTAAAGGTCAATAAATAGTCATGTTTTCCTATTTTGGGTAAGAGAACCACTTTTGCTCTTCTCCACACTGTTGGTAAGTATGGAACTCTGCCGCACTATTCCAAGGATATGTGATACAATTAACTCGATGTAGTACTACCGGGCGCATTCAATTAGCCCAAGAGGTGAGTCATCGATTTTAGATCGCACATCCTTTACGACAGCAGACAAATGTCGTCGGCATATGCTAAATGCCAGAGTTTAAGAATGTATTGTTGATGTGCCACTAAATACCTCTTTTATGGGTTTCATTAGCAAAAGGAGCGTTAAGAACGTCTTCAATTAGCAGCAGGAAAAGGATTGGCCAAACGGGTGCCAGCACGTGAAAGGGTTCCGATAATTTTCCTTTATTGAGATGTGACAAACGTCGCTGTAGCTTTCCTTAATAAGGGTACTTCCTGGTGCTCCTCTACACCGCAAAGCAACCTAGATATACATACTACCTATTTACGCTATCGAACGCTATTTTAAAATCGGTGAACTGCAAGTGAAGTTTTGAGTTATATTCGGCGCATTTCCATCACTCAAACCCATTTTTTATTATTTAATAGAAAAGTTATTAAATCCAAAAAATTGGGTGATTTGTGACAAGAAGAATTGTCTTTTTGCAATTTAACTCTAAGTGTCGCCGAAATAGGCGTTAGCGAAGCCAAAAATAAAGTTTCTAATAGATTTATGTACTTTTGACTGTCCATGCGACTCTCGTAAATGGGCATTGCGCCGACACCATTACCATCCTTACAGCCCCAGCTAACAATGCTGCATCCCCCATGCTTTGCAGTGGGTACCATGCAATCTAGATAGTCTTCCTCGTCAACCCGTCACCTCACGAACATCCCCCCAGGTATTCCAAATACCTGCAGGAAAGGAAAAAAATCGTTTTATAAGATTTGTGTTATTTCCACGAAATTGGGATATGGTAAGGAGCTGTGGCTATTGATATTTTGAAGTTATGTAAACTAAGCCTCCCGAATAAGCAGTTCCCATCCGAGGTTTTGTCGTTTTCATTGGCGAAAGGTTTTTACGTGGCGGGTCCCAAACCCAGCGCACAACCAGATATCTTGAGATGCTTCGTCTTCTCACATTACCTAGCTCTCGGATGTTCGGATGATGTTGTTGTTGTTGTTGAAGTGGTTGAATATTTCTACTGAAATGATCCTAATTAGTGACCAGCACCGTTTTACTACCACTGTCTCGCGTGATGATGTATTTTTTTTTTTTTCCCAAGCCAGATCCATTTAGTGAGATCCAAGTATAACAGCAAATCCTTTATCTCGATGTCTGAGATATCCTTAATTTGCTGTAAGAGCTTACCGAAGGAGTGAAGTCGTGCCCTAGCTAGCCCCGGACATTCACATAAATAGTGGAAAAGACTTTCCCTCGCCCCTTCCGCTTAACAGCTTCAGCAGATCGGAATATACCCAGAGGATACTTGGACAAAGCCCGGAAGCTGTGAGCTACTTGGACCATTTGCAGAAGAATCGTCCCAAGTAAATGACAATTAGGTACTTTCCCCTGGACTTCTACATAAGGAACCATCATCCAACCATCCAAAATCGCGTAAGCGGTTATCGCGCTAATCAAGAAGAAACTAAGCCTCTCTCGATGTTCGATTCATCCGACCACAGAACTTTCAACCAATTTTCCTCCGTAAAATGTTAGTATCCGAGAGCCCATTCTAAACGCTTTTTTCCGATTTTTTTTTTTTTTAACTTCACGGCTTCATTCGGGATTTGTGTTCTATTAAAACCTGACCTTCATCTAGCTGTTCGAGCGCTTACGGATTTTCCAGTTTGTTTCGACAGAGCAGAAGTGGATTTTTTACGATCCTTGAGAGACTCGTGTATAAGTTTTCGGTCTTTCCGTTCACTAGTGAAGGGTTTTCTTACACTTTTAGATTTATCGAGGTGGAATTTCGTCTCCGCAAATCACTTAATAGCACAATCGACTGCGCACCACGAGCATTCCACCAAATTGGCAATCTCAACGTGCGACTTCCCTTCCTCACTTAAAACTTGGAATCTCACTCTTTTGTCGTAACAAAGTTCACTTTTTTAGGCACTAAAGATAATTTTAGATAACCCGACTAGAATTACAGTGAGGCATGCCGAAGAATCAGTTAGGCCTGAATTGGGCAGGCCTTACTGAGGCACGCCTCATTATTACCTTACCAGGCCCACGTTAGGCAAGGCAAAGATTGGCATGCCAGAACAATACCAAATTTGGTTGTGGTCACGAAAATCTGTGGCAGTGTCTCACTTAGGCATAAATTGGAATCCCTAACTGATTTGTAGAAGGGCATCCGGAGTATTACCGAAGTTCGGTTTTTCGAACCTGCGCCTAATGAGGCAGATTTGTGGCGATACCTTTCGGGACTTGGGTCTAGCAAATTTGGAATGCGGTCTGCCTTATTTGCGCCTAATTACCGCCTTACCTCTAGTCGGGAATTTGGCACTAAAGATTATTCACACATTTACTACCAAATTAAAAATGCTAAAATATTTTAAGTATTTAAAAATGCCACTTTTAGACTTTACGAACCAAGACTTTTCCCATAATGCAATTTGATATTGTAATCAAAGGGTTTTTAGCCACATTTGAAATTTCTCGCATTTTCGTGGGGTGCCTAATACTTTTGGCCCAGGCTGTATTTTAAATTATAGTAGCTAATTTGAATAAATAAATGTTTTGAATAAATAAATATTTTGACTTTTGCCAAAACAGCATAACTGACTTCAGCAGGTTTTGCTTTCAGACTATTAAACTCTTATCTGTTATAAAAAAATTTTATATTTTTAATCAACTTTAATTTGCGCATATCTTAAACACCCGATGTGGATGAGTAAACATTTAAATATTTCATTAAAACACAGCAAATTTAGTGTCAAACAGCAGAAAGTCATAAATCGTGTGCGGTTGTTTGGTCAAATGTTAACGGATATAAAAATTACATAACTCTTTCATCTGCCACCTCTTGTGACTTCACTTCTGGCGTCCCTCTCAAATTCATGTAAAGCCATTATTCATAACATTGACTAAGCGCTGAGTGGCTAATTCTGCATAGAGACCAGACCAGTTTTCTATGTCGCTTCATGACTCATCTTTCATTTTGGTATTTATTGGGAGCAACAAGCTAGCATAACTGTAAAAATAAGGTAGCTTAAATGGAAATGCCACTGCAAAGAAAAGTACTTAAGTTACCATTTCAAAGTTATATTATATTTTCCCAAAAATTACCTCTTCAAGCAACATATCGTGATAAATCATAGGAAAAGGGTGAGAACATTAGTGAGACATTTAATACCAGTCTTAAGAATTCTGATGAATTGTGTTTATGTAGGCAGGGTTACCCAATCTATTGTTAAAGGTTGTTTGTATCGCGCTAATACGTACACAAACACAACGAAAACATGCACAAACAAAGGCAGGCTTGTATGGATGTGTGTGCGAATACAGAAAACACAGAGCAGATCAATTGAAAACATTCTCGAAACCGAATGCTTACAAACACGTGCATACACTCATACACACATATGAACAAATGGAACAGCTCGCCGCCACTGATTTGCTTTTTTTTTGTTTTGTTTGGGAAATTTACTACCTTTTATCAACCTCAAGAAAACTACCATTCTATGAGGTGCTTAAGATTATAAATGAAGATAAAACTAAACAGCAGTTCACTTTAATGACCTTGGTTGCTGGAGACTCCGACTCCTCAGTGCGATGGGCTATGCTGTGGACGGTCTCTGCTCTCTACTTATACCTTCGGATTTGTATGTGTGTGTGTGTACGATATTTAAGTGTAATTTTATAAAACCGAAAATAAAAATAAAAAATCTTAGTAAACGAAATGCCGTTAACTGTAAGAAAAGTGTTATAAAATGTACCTAAGAGGCAGCGAAATGATAATCGGATTTATTTATTATTCTACTTTATGTGTGTCACAGTTTAATTTGCATACATAAATTTGATTAAAAGTGTGATTATAATATTATATGTACGTACATGCATACAGGGTGCATACGGTATTTGAGGCCATGCAGCGTATTTGAGGCTATAACTTTCCGAGACCATGAGACCAGTATTTTTCTTTTTTTTTCTTCTTCAGATAAGACATGGACAAGGACTACAACTTAACTCAAGAGATGAAGAAACATGCAGCTATCTTCGCTATGAGTGCAAATTACACCGATTTAGAAATCTCTAATTTTCTTAAAACAGCCCGTTCATGCGTTTATAAAATTCGTCGTGAATTGGAAGCATCAGGCGGCGATGCAGAATTAGTAAGTATTTAATTTATAACTGGCGCGTACACTTCTGTTAGCTGTTTGGCCGAGCTCCTCCTCCTAATGTGACGTGCGTCTTGATGTGGTTCCACATATGTAAAGGGTTTGATTGAAAAGTAATGAGCGAGCCTTATTTTTTTTAAGCAGTTTTATTAAACCTTTTGGCTTATACAACTAATATTCTTCAAAATAGGACCCTTGAGCGTCAATACACCGCTGGTAGCGGCTGGTAGCGGCACTGCAGGAAACATTTTTAAACTCATCCGTCGGAATCGCGTTCAATTCGGCTGTCACAGTTTTTTGGATCGCCTCGATGGAGTCGAAACGCCTCCCCTTCAGCTTTGTTTTCAGGCGCGGGAACAAGAACAAGTCCGGAGGGGACAGGTCTGGGCTGTAGGGAGGGTGGGGAAGCACCGGAACCCCCATCTTGGCCAATGCAGAGGTGCAGAGGAAGGCGGTGTGAGCCGGCGCATTGTCGTGATGAAGGGCCCAATTGTTGACGAGGTCGGGCCGAACCCGAGCGACGCGGTTTTTCAGCCGTAGGAGCACGTCTTTGTAAAATGCCGCGTTTACAGGGCTTCCTCGAGGTACAAACTACTTGTGGACGACGAGAGTCGAAAAAGATGATCAGCATGGTTTTGATCTTGGATTTCGACATGCGCGCCTTCTTGGGTCGTGTGCCGTTTTACCTGGGTACTGGAGAGAGATTGGTCCCCGTAACCCTTCTTGAGTAGCCCAAAGGTTTCGGTACTTGTTTTGTTTAGCTTTACGTAAAATTTGATGGAGTAACGTTGCTCCAACGAACACTGCATTTTCGCCACTGCAAAATCCTAACACACTTTTAAAACAGCTTTCACGCGCGGAGCGATGTGGACTGCACCGCTGTTGCCATCGAACTGGGACCGGTTTCTAGTGGAAGGGGAAGGTCCAACGATCATATTCCCCCACCAGCCGATTCGGTTGATCGCTTGGCAGACGCTCTGCGCGGGAAGGCTCATTACTTTTCAGTCAAACCCTGTATGTAGGGACCTACAGTTTTGAGCCAACTACGCACGGCTAATGATTTTTTATGAGAACCTTTTTGATGGCAGAGGCTTGCCATTGCCTGCCGAGGGGCTCCGCTATTAGAAAAAACTGCCTCTATCATTTTGCTGTTTCATGCACCGGGATCGTAGCTTTGCACCCCCGAATGGTACTCATGCACCCACCCATTCGGCTACGGCGTTCGCCAGAATCTGTTGCAAAACGCAAAAAAAAAAACAAAAACAAAACAAGAGAAAGCATCTGACACTATCCGATCTGCAGAATTTATTCAACAAATGCAAGCGACCATTCACGAGGACCCTTCAACGTCAGGGAGGACCGTTAATGTTTCGAGGAATCTTAATGATTCTGAAGGTCTTATGCGTTGAAGTGTCCATGAAGATCTCCGAATTCAACAAAAACAGCGAGTTCAATGATTTCGAGTGAAATCTACTGCATGTATCGAGGTTCTAAAGGCAGTATTCAATAGTGTAGTGGTTGAAAATTTTCATGATTACATAACACCGAACTTATGGCAGTCTGACTCCCCAGACCTTAATCCCCTGGTGCTACTAGGTATATGGCGTATTTTAGCAAGGAACCCGAAAGCCTTTTCATAACATAATTTCTTCTCAGAAGGCGGCCATTAATACCGTTATCCTCAATTTGAATATGGAGCACTTGATTCGGGTATGCAACCGTTTCTGGATACGGATCGAGGAGGTTATTGCTGCTTATGGAAATCGGAATGTTTTCATTGATGGACAATAAGTTAATGCTGTGCAGAAAATTTGCGAAGTTTCATTAAATTTTTGATCAAAATGAAAGTTTTTTTTTAAGTTTAACTCTCAAGTTCCCGTACTCTGAAAAACCGTATGCACCCTGTATAGAAATATGATATATTAATATATTATTTTGTCTTTGCAGTAGTTCGAAATTAATCTTTATACTTTCCTTTACGAGTATATGAATGTATCGACGTAAATTTATTGAACTTTTGCTTTGAACAGCCAGAATAAGTTGGTTGGCAAAAATATCTAAGCCTGATGAAATTTTATTTACATATGAAAACGCTTTGCAAAACAATAAATAAATTTTGTGAAACTAGACGTGCATGGGAGGTATTAGAGTAAGCCTATAGGTAATGAAGAGACAGCTGGTAGGACTGATGACGGGCCACTTTCTGCGGACGATGCACATGGAAAAGGTAAGCTTCTCAGACAGTTTCCTCTACCCAGATTGTGAAGAGGAGGATGAGACGGCGGACCACTTCCTGTGTGTCTACCCCGCCCTCGTTCGAATCAGGTTTGAGATCTTTGGCACTGATGTGTTAAAAAGCGACCACCTTGGCTCCTCGGCACCACAAGATCTACTCAGAATTCTTCGGAGGTCGTGTAGATTTAAAGAAAATTAGAAGATAATCCGAGTGCAGTACAATATGCTTAATTGTGTGTGAGTGCTGTACTTGCTAGTTGTCCCGACAAAAAAATTATATTGATCTGGACAAGGTTTATTTTCAACAAGACGGCGCTACGTGCCACACAAGGAACGAAACCATTGATCTTACCATTGAATAACACGTCTTATTGGAAAACCCTTTACCTAATCCTTTACCTCTTATTGGAAAACCCTTTACCTAATCCTAATAAATCATGCAATGAAACTTTTTCGAAATCATTTATTAAACCGCTCACAGTTACTATGAAAAGCTCAGTGATTTGATTTTTTCAAGCCAGCATAATACCAAATTTTTGTGGCAAAAAAAAAAATTTTGAAAAACACCTCGTTATTGTAATTGAAAACTGCATTTTGCCTCTAAATATTAAAGCAACACATTTTTATTCCCACAACCCTTTATTCCCAAAATTTGCACTTAATGCCGCATTAATACGCGCCTTTTTTATTTTTTACGCTAAGCTGGTTTATAATAGATTTTTATTATATTTTTCAAAATGTGAAATCTACACCGTTTTTTGATTTGAATTGATGGTTTAGCTTTTTTTATTTTTATTTTTTTTTTTTTCAAAAAGTGTTGTGCAAACTTGATGAAGGCAGTAGGGTTTGTTTTTGGAAATCATTACTCAACGATTGATCAAATGGAAGGCAAAAAGAGTGGTACGCATAGTTTGGGTCTTCTTTCTAACACAATTTATGTAAACATTTAGGAATGTATATATGTATGGATTTAGAGAATCAAATTGAACCAAACTCAGTCAGCAACGTACTTTGGCTAAAACCGTTGGCATTTCCTATGGCTTTTGGGCACAAAAATCGTGGTATTCTTAAAATCGGAAGGCCAATTTGACATAAGGTAAAGATCTCCCTCAGTCAAAGTTCAAATGCAATTACAGCACTTCTAAAATACAGTAGGATCTCTTATCTCCTCCGTTACTGTCCCACACTGTCCAAAAGCAGCTTCCAACATCCTGAACTCCATTTCTATTCACTCTAAATTAGAGATTAAGATGTTGACCTAAAAGGTTCAAAGGGGTATAGTTTAGCCAAATATGCTATCAAAATGGGTCTCCACCTTTAGCTAAAATAAGCTAATCTAACCTAAAAAAAATAAAAAAATAATTGGCGCATACACTTCTGCTAGGTGTTGGACGAGCTCCTCCTCCTATTTGTAGTGTGCGTCCTAATGTTGTTCCTAACCTAACCTAAAATACTCTACTAGAAAGTCAACTTGGGAAATTAAATATTTCGATTTGCATTTGTTGAGAACATGGCCGTGACAGCCGTAATTAAAATAAAAACTCAATAAAGAAATGAATCAAAATTGCAGATTAGAGTATTGGAAGTTGTGTCCCGGAGATAGCAACCAGTTCTGATGACGCAACCAGCTCGAAGAAATTGCAACGCAGAAGCTTTTGGCATGCAAATCGAGCGAAAAAAAATACAATAACGCCGGTTGAGGCCAGACCTTTCTTCTCAAGCTCAATGGCCACTTGAGGTTAGTAGTCTACAAAAGAACAGAAAGAAATCACCCGAAGAAGGATGGTCATATACGGACATTCGGTACTTGGCCAGAAACCTTTTTGTAGACATCTTTATTTTTAGAAATACTCAACTGACTGTCATATCGCTCCAAAATACTAATTTTTTTTCTATATTCTCATCGGTTTTTGGATGTACAAAGCCTGCCCAGGCTGAACTCATCTTCACCAACTTCTTGACCAACGTAGCTGACTTGAGTGTCTCTTTTCGCCGAATTTCGCAATTCTTTTTCAGGCATAGCCTGCCTTATCTTGCTAATAGCGGACCACCTGTGTAACTGGAAGAAGTGATTTGAGGTACCCACACAGAAAGTAGCTCAAATTAGTGAATCACACGGCCTAGGTGATCAAGTAAAAGAAAAGAACCCTGCAAATTTTCAAAATTAAAAAACGTAAAATTACAAAAAAAACTATTTTTTTATAACTTTTTTTCTGTAAAAATTAAAAAAATGAAGATTAGAGAAAACAAAAAAAAAAATTTTATTTTACTATGGCAGACCCTAATGGCATACTCTAAATTTTTCCCGTAGATCTGGTATGCAATTTTTACAGAAAAAAAATTTAAATGAAAAAAAAAATTACAATAAATAAAAAAAAATTTTTTTTCCCTAATCTTAATTTTTACAGAAAAAAAGTTATAAAAAAATACTATTGTTTCTCCCAAAAAAGGAAAAAAAAATAAAATTATTAAATTTTGAAATTTTTTTTCTGTAAAAAACCATTTTTTCGGTTTGAAAGTCCCCCAAAATACCAAATAAAAATTTAATTGGAGTAAACAAAAATGTTTTCTTAGTATTTCTTTTCTGTAAAAATTTAAAGAAAAAAATTGAAATTAAGGAAAAAATAAATATTTTTTTATAATTTTTTTCTCTAAAAATTGTACACCAAATTTACCGAAAAGTGCGGTTTCCTATGGAAGACCCTGAAAAACATCTAACATTAAAAAAAATTTAATTAGAAATAAAATATGTTTTTCCTAATTTTTTTCTATAAAAATTGTATACCAAATTTATGGAAAAGTTAATTCTCTTATAAGAGACCCAGAACAAAAACTTTGTTTGAAAAATTTTTCCCGTAAAAATTGTACGTAAAAGTGAATTTTCGTATAGGAGACCTTGAAAGTCCCCAAAACTAAAAAAAAAAATTTAAGAAAAAATTATACTTTTTTTATATTGGAATTTTTTATTTGTAAAAATTGTGTACCAAATTCACGGAGAAGGTATTTTTCCAATGGGAAGTCTATGGTAATTTTCTAAGCATTTGCGGAAGATTTAAATATACAATAAAAAAGAAATTAGATACCTCAGTTTGTTCCCCATAGAACAAAACTTAGGGAGTAGCATCAGGTAAAAATTTGTTTCTTAATAATCTTTGTCATCAATTGCGTTCTTGATAAAAGCATATTTTGAGTAATGGAAATATTTATTTTGATCTTTACGCGCTAAAACTATAAATTTTCCAATAGAGTGATTAATTTTGCGCCACCTTTTATCGACTCTTGGACCACAAAAACGAGACTAATACAAAATCAACTACCTTTTTCTTAGACCTGCTGAGAATTGTCAAAATTAAAAATTATAAATTTTCCGATAGGGTGATTATTTTTGCGCCAGCTTGCTCTGGTTGGGATAACAGATCATTGACGTGTAGGCAAGAAGTCCGCAAAATGTGGCTCTAGAATTGTATTTCTGTACAACCAAAACCATCCGGCATAGATGCTCGTATATCTATTTAATCTTGCTTAGAAAATATTTTTTTTAATTACATTTTTCTTTCGGAGCCAACCGCATGGAATTAGCGAACTAATTAACAATAAAGGAGAAGTTATATTATAGATGAAGAAGTAAGCAAATGTTATAAATATTTTCAATGTACATGTATGTATATATGTATGTCTACAATCTTTATTTATGCACACATACATACATACATGTACATTCACAGGTTTGGCATGTTCGCTCTAGGGTTTTTGGTTCACTTTGATAAATCATTAAAATATTCATAATCTGCTCGAAATAGCATTAAATTTGGAAACTAGTTGGACAAACCAAATGGGCATTTCGTTTAATCAACTCTACTGATTAATAGGCCTATGGAGTAACTCGTCTCTGTCGGAATGTTAAAATTATTATAGCGAAATGACTAACGTATTTTAAGCATATCAATGAAGGTCATAAAAAATACAATTATTTTAAAATGATGTTTGCTCGAATTGTAGCAGCCTCAGATGAACGAATAGTTGACAGGCGGAAATCGATTTCCTTCATCTTAATGATTATTTTGATATATGAATGCATGTAGCTGTGTATATATGTGTGTATGTATGTGTGCGTTAACGCCTCTACCCAAAGCCAACTTTTAAGTGTTATAGGCAAAAGCTACAAGCACATTTGCACAATGAATACAAATAGAGGCAATTTATTGGCTTTATTTTAAGATCCGCCACACAGAATAGACATTTGCGCCTTAACCCAGCGTTTGGAAAATTTTGCGATAGTCACAGGCGTGAGTGGACTCAAATTCATTTTGTATAGGAGGTAAAGCGATATAATTTTTTTTCTTTTTTCGTATATAAGAAAATCTAAGGGATAACACCACTCTAGACGCTGGAAAAAAGCCAAACTTTCGTGGTTTATTTGGAGAGTGTGGGAAAAAACCAGACTTTCTTTATAGAAAGAGCACCTAGCGCAGGCCAAGATGAGAAATCTATGCCTTTCTTATTAATCTGATCCGAAATGGCGGCAAGAGTGCCAAACTTC
This sequence comes from Anastrepha fraterculus, assembly GCA_037575425.1. Taxonomy (NCBI): domain Eukaryota; kingdom Metazoa; phylum Arthropoda; class Insecta; order Diptera; family Tephritidae; genus Anastrepha; species Anastrepha fraterculus. The sequence continues at coordinate 44,876 of JAYXIM010007264.1, forward strand.
CTAAATCGCTTTCTAAAACTTCTGGAACTATGAACAAGCCTGGACACAAAGGAAGCATATTTTTTATAATCTAATTAATATTCCGCTGCAAACGGAAGATCCACGTCAAGGACGTCCAAAAACAGCAACCACACCAGAAATCATAGAAAAAATACGGAGTATCGTATTGCAAAATCGTCGAGTGACTGAAAGAGATTTAGTAGAAGCCGAAGGCATTTCATTGGGCAGTATAAGCAATATTTCGACTGAAGTACTGGGTTTCGGAAAGCTGTGTGCCGCTTTCGCTAGCAATGGAACAAAAACGGTTTCGAATGCGACTTTCTCAGCAACATTTAGAGCGTTTTCGAAAGGATAAAGTGGATTTTGTGCGTCGTTTTTTCACTATGGATGAGACTTGGGTCTATCACCATGATCCTTAATCAAAGCAAGATACTAAAGAGTGATGTCAACCTAGTTCCTCCACTCCGATACGAATTCGTGTCCAAAAATCGGCGAAGAATGAGTTTGCATCAGTTTTTTGGGATGCGAAAGAAATTTTGTTTGTGGATTACTTGGAAAATTGTAAAACAATAAATTCTGAATACTATTGTAATCTTTCAGGTCAGCTAAAGGAAAAAAATCGTGAAAAAATACCCAATTTGCAAAAGCAAAAAAATTCTTTTTCATCATAAAAATTTCACCGCCCAGAGGCGCGAGCATCCACCGCATCCACCAGATTTGAACCTTAGCGACTTTCATTTGTTTCCAGGCACAAAAAAATGCATGCGTGGAAAGCGTATTTCATCAAATGGTAGGCTGTGGAAGCGTATTTTGCAGCCCTTTCAGATTCTCACTCCAGGTATGGATTTCATAATTTGGAATCTCGTTGAAACAAATGCAAAGAGTTCTCGGGAGGACTACAACTTAACTCAAGAAATGGAAAGACATGCCGTTATCGACGCTATGAGTGCAAATTACATCGATTTAAAAATCTCTAATTTTCTTAAGTGTGCCCGTTCATTCGTTTATAAAATTCGCCGAGAATTGGAAGCATCAGGCGGTGATGCAGAATCAGTTTATCATTTAATCATTAAGTGGCGCCTACACTTCAGTTAGATGTTTGGCCGAGCTCCTCCTCCAATTTGTGGTGTGCGTCTTGATGTTGTTCGACAAATGGAGGGACGTACAGTTTCCGAGATTTGAACCTACGTTCTCTCTGAATTCCGTATTGTCGGCAAAGGCGGAAGACTATACTGAATAATAATAACTATGAAAGTGTATTTCAAACCAAAAAATTATGTTTTTCTTATCGAACCGCAAAACTTATTGTACAACCTAGTAAACATACCACACCATAGGCTACCAAACTACATATCCTCAAATTTGTTCAAGATTTGCAGTTTTTGTATATAAGAACTGACCACTAAACTGGTACGCTAAAGCTTTAATTTTTCCGTCCAAGTGGAACATCGATCCGGGCAACCATTTGACCTAACCTAACATCGATAATGACGTTCTCTTTGCAGAAATTATCACGTAAAAAGGTAACTCACTCCAAGTCTAAGTCTAAGCTAAAAACGTACTCAACTTTATCGACTGTTAATACGAACAGTGCGTAGATGGATACTCTCGCCTCTATCCTTCTGACACTCACCAGGCGCAAGTGAAAGTCTCAGAACTCATTACGAACATCCGTTCCACTTAACAAATCCCCCAGCAGCGAGCAAGATAATCTCTTCATTGAATATATTACATAATTTATTTACAATTTAAATTAAAAATGGTCTGGTCGGACTCCATTGCCCAGCGGAGGGTTAACTTAAGCCGAGTTACTCTTAAATTTCATGTGAATGGCACTACTTTGAACTACAACCCTCTTCAAAAAATATATTAAACTTTTCATTTGCACTATAAGTTACATATACGTATGTGTGTGTGTGTGTGCATACTATGCAAATATTTATAAATATACACGGGTATACGGGTATACACATATTAATAACGTATTAATTGCATTTTATTCCTACTGACCTGCAAATCCAGATTCAACGTTTCGCTTCGCTCCAAGCAAAGTAAATGAAAAAAAATTAAAAAAAAAAACTGCAGAGACAGCAAAAATCGCCTGCTGCAAAGATGGATGACCACTTCAATCCGGTGCGCATAAATTAGATTTTCATTATGAGTCGTATCCGCTGTCTAACTGCCTTGCTGACTGCTGACTGCTGACCGACTATCGGTGCCGTTGGGATGTAGGAAGCACTACGATGCACTGCACCACATACAAATATATTCGCACTTGAAGTCTGCAACAACTATGCTCGACTTGGTTATAACTTTCAAGTATCTCACTAACAGCGCGCGCACTACTACATACAGTTCAACTGCCGGTTTGCAACTATATTTGTTTCTACAGATCTGCGTATGTATGTATGTGTGTTTGTATATATAGAGGATTATTCGATAGACACTTTATGTATATATGTATGTGTGCTTGACGGAGCGTTTCTTCTTGCACACATATGTATATATGTATGTATGTATGTATGCATAGAATATTACACGCGCACAATGGGGTTCTGCACTCGTTTAAGGAATGCTACATAAACTGTTCACAGGGGGTGGCACGTTGAACTAACACTAAACTAAGCTATTTTATTTTACTCTTAAGTACTTGTATGATTTTATGCATTTATTTTTATTTTTATTTTCTCTTCGGCTTCTTTCTCTTCCTCTTTTGCTTCTCCTCCGCCTTCTTATTCTTTTACTTTTATGGTTCACACTAATTCAACACAATTTCCGTCAAATTAAAAAAGTGCAATAGCACCCACTAACGATGGTTTTCCTTTTTTATTTGATGCCGCCGCATACACGGCTCGGCTTTGCCTCGTCATAGAGTTTAAACACTTGAATTGCGCGTTCAGTGCGTTGCGTTGCGTTTCTTGCGCTACATTACGTCCTTAAATGGTAGCGCTCACGGTCGCTGCCGTTGCCTCTGCTGCCGCTGCTGTCGCTACCGTATGTTGTTTGCTCTGGCTCGTTCGCAGTTAACCAAACAGTGGTGACAGTTATTACGACATTAAGACCAAAACGGACGATCGAAGTGGACGGCGCGCTGCCTAGTGGTGGCAATGGAATGGTGACGGTAGCCGTTCCATTGTGAAGGGCCTTAGGCGGCGTTGTGTTTGGACTGGTTAAAAGAGCTGGAAATACTTCAATTTTTGTTTGCGCTTGCTTTTGTTTTTGTTTGTATAACCACACACACACACATACACTCTTGCTGCTAAATAGATTCTAAGTATGTTCGTATGTATGTGTGTATTCATGTATGCATGCATATAAATAGAGTAGCCTTATTTGGGTAGAGTCCTTCTTGTCGCATTGCCACTACTTAAAGTGTCGTTGGCGTTGAATTATTTCGCTGGAGTTGTTAGCGTAGTGTGAAGTCTTTTCTTGCTTGCCTCTTGTTGTTATTAATTCAAGTTTCTTTAGCTATTTTTGTTACCATTCCGTTTACTTACACCATAAAGAAAACAACAACAACAAAAGCAGCCGCTTGTGTGGGCGCAAACGCCACAATTACTAGCGCACGGCACTTTCTAACTCTAAAACTGGCTATCCTGTCTAACTTCGGCTGGCCGTTAGACGAAGTGCAAGCGTGCAACAGTAGTTACTAGTGGTTGCGGCGGCGGTGGCCTCAACGGCAACAGGAAACATTGAATAAGAAAAATGTGACGACGCGCGCTGTGGGAAGCGTTTGCGTAAGCTGAAAATTAGTTTAGTTTTCGCGGTTTCCGGACAAACTGTGTGTGCGTGTGTATGTGCTACGTGCAGGGCTATGGGACTTTTCACGCGACTCCCGACCTGGCGCCTTGGCCAACATGCTGACACTTATTGCGAGTATAGCACACACTTTGCTTCGGCTTGCGCGCTTTACTTAGCAGTGGCGGTAATACAATTTTTTTTTGTTGCTTTTTTCGCTTTTTTTTGGGTACCACCTAGCGCGCAACGCGTTATTCTTGTTGTTGCTGTTGATATCGTAAAAGTTTTTGCTGCTTCCTTTTAGTGCGCCCGGCGCGACGCGGCGCAACAGGACAGCCACGGAAGCGGAGATGCACGGTGCGGAAGTGGAAGTGGAAGGAGTGTATTTGCGCCTCGCGCGCGCTTGTTACTTCCGTGATTGAGATGCCCTCCAGCACTTATGTATGTATGTTATTAGTTGTTGTTTCGATACTAAATGTATGTATGTATGTATGTAAGTTGAAATTTCGCAGCGCGTACGCTTTGCTGGTAGCCGACTTGTCTGCGCTAGTCGGTTGACTTCCTTGTGCCTGTGCTTTACCGTTCACTTGCTGATAGGATTATTTGCATGGCTTCGCTTCAATTACTCTGCGTCATTGGTGCCGCCAATGTACGGGCATGGCATGCTAGGTTCCTGCTGCGTGTGTGTGTGTGTGTGCCTCGACGACGCGTGGGCGTGCTGCGCATATTTCATTGAATTGCATTTATTTACGTTGTATAATCAATTTGTACACTTCACGGCACACTGAGCAAAGCTGCATAGTAAAGTATTAGACAAACTGCTTTAAATTGTGTGGCACAACACTTTTTGGTGTTCTTTTTTTTGCAATTTCAGTTAAGCCCAAGCTCAATATTAATGGCTGGCTTTGTAGTTATTTGGAAGAAATTTTTTTTTTTCAAAAACCGCAATATTTCTGAACGCCAAGGACCATTTGGCAAGGCGCTCGCTCGCTTGCTCTCTCTCTGCAGTGAAAACTGGCTAACCTCGAAGTCCAGCTTTAATGATAATCTTAAGCTATGTAAGTGAGTGGTATGCCACAAATAGCTATGCCAATACTACAACAAACACATACACAAATATTTGCACAACTAAGCGCAGCAGAAGTTCGTACGCTGTTTTATTTGTGGGTATTTTTAGGCAGTACTTTTATTTTTATTTTTATTTAATTTTTTTTTTTGATTTATTATAGATTTTTACACTACAAAGAGTTTTTTACATAGAACCGTTTTAATAAGAATAATATTTAATCGTTTTTTGTTTATCTCTTTTGCTTAACTTTAGCTTCTGCGTTTGAGCGTAAAAAGTTTTTTTTTTAATAACAACAAAATATATGTGCCACAAATAGTTTTTTATTCTTGCCCTTACAAAGTTATTACCGATTTATGTATTTCTCGTGTTTTCAAAAAAAAACTTTTTTTTCCATAAGTACGTTTTATTGTTTTCTTATAATTTATACTGCGCCTCTTTTATGTCCAAAATTTAATATTGTCCACATTTTTTGCAAATTCATACGCCGGAATTTTTCAACATGTGTTTTTTTTGTTTTTTTTTCTTACATATTTTTCATCACTGCATTCTTTTGGTGCGCGCACATACGCGCATACCCGAAAAAATTTCCACAAAACCGTTCAAACTGCTCACAGCGCTGCTGGCTGCTTTATGCCGCAAAAAAGAGCCACGAAAAAAAATAATACCAAAAGACAAACAAACCGGTTTCAATGTATTTTCAAACGTTGTTACTCGCTAGCCAACTAACTGGCGCACTCACTTTACAACTCGCTCACTGCTTGCCGCTGCTGCCTTGCAACACCTCTTCCGCTGCGTCACCACACAGCGTTAATCAAATTCAATATTCAGTGTATGACGTTGGTTTGCTGCTATTCAAAACGAACTATTAATTTTTTATTTTCATTTTTTTCCCCCAACGCATAAAATCAAATTCCAACTGACGACTTCAACTGTTAATTTATCTAATACTTAAGTGTATCTGTTTACCGACATCAAATAGTCAACAGTCAACGCTGTTGTTTAGCGCGAGAATAGCCGACCAATCCGGTATACAAGAACATGCGTCCAACTACGAACGTTGCCAAACTTGCACTGACTCGACAATTGACTGAGTAAACTTGACTGTGCCTGAACAAGACTCCAGCGCGGCTGACTTGCTGCTGTGTCGGTTGTCGGCTGTCGCCTGGCGCTGTTGGCGTACGAAATGCAAGTTTTGCGAATTAACCAAACAACCCCACTGCTGCAAAGGCAAAAAAGAACAAAAACACAAAAAACATTCGCATTAACATGAACACACGCATACACACACACGCACACAAATAAATACGCATGTACATTTGTGAACACAGAAGGAGTTTTTGAGCATAAAGGAGCACAACAAACATGCGCAACACCAAAGGCAGAGAGCAACAACAGCAACATAGGCAGCAGCAGCAGCAGCATGAAGGCGGAAAAAATGTTGTATGGCAGGGCTGCTGTTTTGTTTGTGTACCAGCGAAGGGATACCATCGCCAACATCACCACTAACACTACTCGCAGCAACACAGCTACCATCACTACCAGCATTATTAACAGTAGCACCAGCAGCAACAAGAACAACAACAACAACAGTCACTTGTGTTATCATCCGCTCGCCTCAGTCCGCTTCGACTTGACTTTAGCTCCCCTTTTGGCAAAGCCTTGACTGGTTTCAATCTGCACCAAAACTCGTACTCGATTTCCACTTTAATATCAAAGAATTTTACCCTGTAATGCAACAAACTCTATGTCAGCTACATAACTGCACACATGCACACATACATGTAGAGCCTTAGCCAGTAAAAGAGAAGCGCTTCAACTAACAGCAACAGTGAAAGAGAACTGAAGTGTGACTTAATTTTGGCTAGGCGCTGAATTTTACAGTAGAGCAATATTCTGAAAAGTTAGAGAAAATATTTGAATTGAATTAACGCATGTTCCATGAACCGATTACAAAGTTCACAGATTCGGATTCACATATTTGTTGCAAGATATTAGTTTCGGGGAAAAAGAAATCCATAATTTTCGCGGTAAATCGCTACAGTGATCGATATCTCGTAAAGTATCGATAAAAAAATTTAAAGTTTATGCTTGTTTTCAAGGTGACAGTTCACACTAAAAAAATCGTTTGCTGTTTTTGTATATTCCATTCAGTTGTGAGTTACAGGAAGTCAACAACGAGAAAATTCGGTACATCTTACCGAATTTGTCTGCTCGCACTTGTAATCGTTCCACTGTGTTTCACTCTTTCTTCACCAGTTTGTTTGGCTATACTCTGCATTTAAATACATAAATACGTATCACACAGACAATACAAATATTTTCATATGCCTTCATTTCAATTGCGATGCAATTCCAAAAAAGCGGCATTCGTCGACATGGACAGGCAAACGTATGGATGCGAATGTAAGTCTGTATGTTCGGGCCTGTAAAACGTGTTTGGCTTCCTTTTTCCCTACCTTTTTCCAGCTCCAGTTGCTGTTATTGCTTGTACTGGTTTTGTTATGATCCGAAATCGCATTCTTCATCTTCACAACTCGTTTTCGTGCCTCTCTCTCACAATGTAAATTTCGTTACTCCCTTAGTTAACATTGTAATTTTCTCTTCGCTAACATTTTGGTAGTCGCTTTATGCATTCGTTTGGCCGCAAAATTACAAATGTAAAGTTACTTCGTACTACTTCGCGTTAAACCGCAGCGTGAGTTTGCAAGTAAAGAGAAAACATTAGGAATTGTGGTGCTTCGTGTTGCGTGCATCAAGTGGTGGGGAGCAAATGTGTTAGCAGCTGTTTTGCATTTTCTTTTGTGTGCAGCATTTTCCTCATTTTGCCGGCTTCCTTTTGTAATTGTAGTTCGTGTTTAGTTTGTTTTTGATTGTATGCTTTGCTAATGTGATTCGGCAATATGTGTAAGTATGTATGAGAGCGGGTGTGTGCATAATGAGTGGGTGGGTGGTGGAAATTTCCGTTTTTGTTTTGTCGGTTGTTTGAAGTGTAGTCAGTGTTGCCAGTTAATTTAAATGGTAATGTAGATGCAAAAGATTAGGTATTTCTACATTTATACTAAAGTTATAAAGGGTGTTTTCTTTAGAGGCGAAGAAGTGATATCCATGAAAGGCATTTTATTCAACATGTTTTCTCATGACATTAATATTTGGATATAATATCAGGCACGTGGCTGCCGTAACTATCGCGTACTTAGCATCATCAGGTGGTCCAATTTTCACACAATCCTCGCTGGCTGTATGAGGCTGTATTTTGGCAATAACGCATCGAATTTTGGCTCCCAGAATTCTTCAAATACCTACCTTCCTTTCAGAAGTGGTTAGATAAGACGAAGATTACCTTTAATAATAACGGAACACTTTAAGTGATAAAGCCTGGATTAATCTCTCTTTTAAATGCAATATTCGTTATTCTAAGTACAATTAACCTTAGTAATGCGTCTTTGCAAAGTTCCAGACTTTTTCTTGCAACTTTTAGACCGTTTTTCTTCCCATATTTTCTTTGCATTTACTTCATTTCGTTCAGTTCATTCTGAGTCTTTCGTATTATTTGGCTTTGCAGCTTAATAATTTGCGTTTTGCCAGTGTTCATCCGCTACATCAGATTACTGATACCAAGGTCGATTTTTTTGCTATTCCACTGCATAGGCGATACTTTGTAGTCGTCATAATCCAATACAAAAAAAATTAATAAATGATTGGCACGTACACTTCTGTTAGACCTCCAGTTTTAAGCCGACTCCGAACGTCAAATGGCTTTTTATGAGGAGCTTTTTGATGACAGAAATACACTCGGAGGTTCGCCATTGCCTGCCGAAGGGCGACAGCTATTAGAATAAACTTTTTCTATCATTTCGCTGATCATCCATCACAAAAACCGACTTAACTTACCAAACAACTAAAAAGCAAAATGCCTATTTATTTGTAATATTTTCATAGTAAATTTAAGGGGTTATATACCTTGTGAGCCCATAAAAACGATTGTCATAATTTTTTTTTAAATATGTTTTAGAACTTTTATTCAAATGAGACATAATCATACTGAAGGGTAACTCTCAAAGAATACATTTTGGTGTTTTTATTTTAAAAAATGTGATTATTTATTGTTGATATCGCCCCTCCCCCGAGAGGGAAATCAAAAAAATTAAATGATTATTGTATAAAAATGCTTTTGGTGAATCTGAACTGTTAATTTACCCAAAAACAAATTTTCTCTTTATGCAAATCGGTCAAATAGTTTTTGATAAATAATGATCACCGCGACGCTAATTTTCAAAAAACACGACTTCGAGATAATCGCGTCTAAAGTTTTGCATGCACTTCATTTATGGATAAGGTCGCGCGTTTCCACGGTCTGTAACTTTCGTTCTAGTGCGCCGATCTTTATGATTTCTTGAATTTATATTTTTAAGATAATGTACTTTTAGAATATGCCATAAAAAATTGTTCGATTTTTTAGTCCTTACCTTTACCTTTAACTAATAACGAATTTGGTGATTGTTAATTGGCTAACGAATAATAAACTATTTTTTTTAACCAAGAACCAAACAATCCAATTAATACGTAAAGTCGGTTGCTAAGGCTAAAGTTAGTTAACAATTTTTTTTTCGAGCTATCGGATTTCAACTAAAATTTGTAATATCTGAGCAATCCAACAATCGCTCAAAATAATGGATATAGTAAATGAAAGGTATTTTTTACTTTTCATTAGAATTAAACGTTTTTCCTTCTTCTTGATTGGCGCGATAACCGCTTAGACGATATTGGCCGAGTTTAACAAAACGTGCCAGTCATTTCTTTTTCATGCTAACTGGGGCCAGTTGGATACACCAAGTCATATTTCCAACACAGAGGAGGCCTTCCTCTTTCTCTGCTACCACCAGCTGGTACCGCATCGAAAACTTTCAGAGCCGGAGCGTTTGTATACACTCGGACGACATGACCCAGCCAACGAAGTCGCTTCATCTTTATTCGATGCACTACGAGTATGTCTATGTCGTCGTAAAACTCAAACTGCTCTACTTTCCATCGCCTACGATACTCGCCGTCGCCAACGTGAAAAGGTCCAAAAACTTTTCACAGAACCCTTCTCTCAAATGAAAGTGTTTACAAAGCCTAAAAAAATGTTTTTGTTTTGTTCAAAAATATAACAATTTTTTTTTATTCCTTTAATCTAAATAAAACAATTGATTTTTAGTGTTGGAAATTTTTATTTGGATCTTTTCGCGATCGATTGCTTGTCTGTTTAATGTTGCAGCTGTCTAATTCACAAGTGTCAAATATGATTGACGTACAACGTCATCTGCAAAAATTATAGATCTTTCGATAGGATGATTAATTTTGCGCCATCTGGTATAAGATTTTCGAAATTTTTTTTTTACTCATTTTTTAAATCTAACATATCTAGAGTAAATATAAGATGTAAATGAAATAACGCTTGAAAAGATATATAAATTAGTGGCATAAGAAAAAAAATTGCTTACGTATTAAAAATACTCAAAACAAATTCTTCTTTGAAAAATTATAGATTTATTTAATTATCAATAAGACATATGAAAAGAAAATTTATGAAAAAGATTTATATCTTGGTTTTTCCCCCTCCGATCCATATATAAAAACTAGTTGTAAAGTATAGAAAATAGTTGAAAAACAGAAAAATTATTATCCATCGAGAAAGATGAGTATGTATATCGACTCCACGAAAAACATTTTTTTTTTTGTCAAAATGTACTTACGTTTTACTCTGTTATCATTTTTTGAAAATGAATGACTCGTACTTGAATTCTACCTTTTCACACACTTGTACAAAAGTGAGGTTATAGCAAAATGACATAAAATCGTAGACAATATTTTGCTATGCTATAATTTTGGCTAAATATATATGTATTTGGTGGGTTAAAATAGTTTGAATTATTTTATAATACTTAATTTGGAAATAAAATTAAAATTAAATCAAAACTGCAAAACCATATAAGGGCCCATATGCGGTAAAGGGTTAATAATATATTTATTTTGAATATTATATAACTTGATAAATATATTTATGTTGATAAATATATTAATGCCAAAATTATTCATGACAGAAAACATTAACAATCATTAAAATCAAATTTTAGGAGACAGCTCATGCTTTTCTACTAAGAACAGAACGGCAATTGTGTGCAATCGGCAAAAAAGTGCGGAATATTTTACTTGAAATTCATTTCTCTGTATATCGATTAATGTCCCAGCCGTCTTTCGAATGCACATAAGTACATATTTATGTAGGTATGTATCATACGTAAATCTGCGGATTTGCTTTTTCAGATTCCCAGTCGTACATTTAAGTGCATTGTGCTTACATTTTGCAAATTAAGAGATGGTACAGAATGGAGGAAGAAAGTAGAGTAAATAATTTTGAAATATTTTCATTTAGATTCAGAATTATTTACTAAAAATTTTCCTTGGAGCAAATGTAAATGCACGAAATTTTAATTCCTTTAAACTGAACTCACCAATTCCAACTGATAATGCCGTCCATAACTATGGTACATCTGTTTACATTACTTTTGTTGCTTACTTAACTCGTAGTGGACCGCTCTTACTCCGTAACGACTCGTATACCGTGACAAACATTTTTTGTACCTTTCGCACCGCATTGTATTAAAAATTTTCACCAACTTTGTGGTAATAGCAGTATGCAGAGCGACTAGAGATCAAGTAACCCAGACAATTTTTAACATTGTCACCAATTTTTCGGAAAATTTATTTACTTCAGCAGTAAACTGAAACATTGAGAAAAAACTTGAATAATTGTAAGTTTTATTCAACGTAGAAATTTTGTATACATTTTACCCTAAAAGTTTTCTTTTTTACATTTTTGAAAAATTAAGTTGAAATAAATAAATAATGAAACTTTTCATTTCTTTTAATGCAACTTTGTGTACATTATTTTTTATTTAGTTTTTTATACATTTTATCCTAAAAATTTTTGAAAAATTAAATTCAAAAAATGAAAATAATAAAAAATTCCTTTTTTGTAAATATAAAAAACAATTGTAGATTAAAACATATAGACCAAGATAGAGAGAGAAAGAATACATTTTTGGAAAAATTTACAACATTTGTTACATATTTATTGTTATTTTTTTTAAATTTACATGAAAAAAGTTAACAGTTAACGAAAACGTTGTTTCTTTTAATATTCGACAAATTGTGTTTTTTTTTTAATCCAAAAA
>JAYXIM010007265.1:0-17800 GCA_037575425.1 Anastrepha fraterculus
ACTGAAACCAGAGATCGTCTAAGTTCATGTTTTCAATTTTCGGTCCCAAAAATTGATTATTTTGCCCCTAAAGGCCGGCCTCAATGGCTCCGTTATAAAGGAGTCCGACTGTATCCCGAAGCTGACTTTATAAAATGAATTCTCTTGCTATTTATTAAATATATATTGGCACACTGACGAATGTAGCTTAATAAGTGAATTCACTTAATTGTCCTTTTCGAAAATACCAACAATAGCCTCATTCAGACGGCATTGGCTAAGGCTTCCGAAGAATTAAGTTGCTGGCTTGAAGCGCTAAATTCATTGGAGATATTCAATGTAATAAGTAATTATGCTACCTTTATTAAGTACAGTAGGTTCTGTTTTTATGCGGTAGATACGTTCCGCAAGAAACAGCATAAAAAAAACAGCATAAAAAACGCTACTAGTTCTATAGTAAAACTATAGATACGTTTCAAATGCTAAAACCGCATAAATCTGAAATAATCGCATAAAAAAGGGCACTAGTCCCATATTATTACTATAGATACGTTCCATAGACCGCATGAATCTGAAATAATTAAATAAAATCGCATAAACAAAATATTGTATCTTTGAAAATTATATCTTTATATATCTTCCATACTTGTAGGGTTAGCATTTCTGATGTAATCTGTGATGAGTTTTTGCTTAGCTGGTTTAGAATCTTGTTTATATGTACAATTCCCGATAGGTCGACATGCATTTTGTAATTTAAAAAAAAACCGCACTATTTCAAAACCGCATAAAAAAAATCCGCATAAAAACAGAACCTACTGTACTTTAATGTTGAAAAAATAAAACCAAATAAATTAAAATCAAAAATGTTGATTTTGTTCACCATTCCGAATAACCAGATTGTATTACCCTAAACAATTACTATATTTTAATGAAAGTGTAATAGAAATGAGTAAAGTCATTTAACCTATTTATCCAACAAAAAGCTTCGCTCTCCTAAATAATTTTAATCATACACATACATACATACAAATATTTTTAATTTTGAAAAAGTTTATTTAGTTAGATTCAAAGTGCTTATTGACCTAAAATCCATTGCCACAGTAAATGTTTATATTGAATTTCAAATCATCAATGTTTGCCAACGCATTGTTATTCGATATTCCTGTTGATTACATACTTCCATATCTAATAATGTAAAACTAACAAGCGAAAGAGAGCGCAAATTATGGCGAAGCCGCACTTGTTTATGCCTGGCGCTTGTTTTTATTGAAGTTTTCTTCTTCTTCATGCGCCAATTCGATATCGATTGTTGGCGATCACACAATTTTATGGCGCTGAGGGATGAGTTAGTAGCGTTTTTACCGAAGACTTTTATTTAAACAAAACCTATATCAATAAGTTAATCAATTATATATTCGCCGTTGCTGCTTACAACCTCTTCCCTCATCTCGACCAATTTATTGTTGCCGTTCCGCTCTTGAAGTGCGGCTTTGACAACTTGCGCAACATGAGACCTGGCGTCGACGTGAAGGAGTATGGTTTAACCATGTTGATCAGGCCTTTTCAGTCGAATAGCCTCATTTACGAGGTGTAGCTGGACAATACAGAACTCGTTGTTGACCGTGGCATTATTTTCGAGCATTTCCCAGTGCACCATGCCCTCCCAGTCCCACCAAACACACATCATGATCTTCTTTGGATAAAGATCCGGTTTGACTCTCAGATTTGGCATATCTCCCGAAGCCAGGCCCGACGAGAGGGGAGGGGATCGGGGACTTTTTGCCCCAGGCCCGGAGTTCTCAGAGGGACCCGGACTCGAGAGTAATTCGAATTATATGAATTAGACACAATTGGAAAGGGCCCGCATTTGCAATTTTCCCCCGGGGCCCGGATATGCTCTCTACGGCCCTGCCCGAAGCCACCCACTCCTTTCTTTGCTTCATATTTTTCATCTCTTGTGTTCGACGGCGACGGAGATGCTGAGAATCAATTTGAGGGTGACTTTCTTTGTTGAGCTCGGAAGGCACCCAAATCCCATTTAATTAAGGTGATTGAGAACCGTTTTATGATCGCAGTTCATTTTCTCCGCCAAAACACGACTACTTTGGCGACCGTTCGCCTTCAAAAGAAATTTGACACGTTCTTCATCGAATTAAGAAGGCCTGTCGCTGCGAGACATATCATCGACGTCAAAGTCGTCTATTTTGAACTTTGTAAACAATTTCCGTACTGTAGACTCGCCTATGACACCTTTTCCATGCACGTTGCAAATGTCCGCTCTTTGATCTCGATGAAAAGCAAAGAAGAGCAGGTGTCGAAAATATATTTCTAAACATCAAAACTATGCATTCAGCTATTGCAGCACGCACGATTTCCATGGATATTGACGTTGCTGCTCGCACCAAAGATTGTGTGAGACTTTCCAACTTTCTGTGAGTTCTTCGACGGGCCATGTTCTCTAATTCTGACCACAAACTGTGGTCCATTGGGATCAGATCTGGACTTTCAGACGGCGAATCTTCTGCGGCTATGAGCCCACGAATATTGTAACTATTGCTGGGTGGTTTTTGCCTTATGGGCTGGAGCGGAATCTTGCTGGAAGATTCAATACTCCCCACAGAAGAGAGTACTGCTTAACTACTTCACCATGTCTTCGAAGACATCCTCCTGGTATACTTTTGCCCCGGTTTTAATCACCTTTTCGCAGGAATGAAGAGATGTAACGCCTTTACAAGACACTCCCCGAGCCAAGCTGAACCCTTGGAACAATATTTTTTGCGTCTTAAGAAGTTTTAGCACAGATTTTGTTATTTTGCCTATTAAAACCTTCTTCAACAGTGCAAATTTTCTCATCTATGAAAAAAATATTTTCATGGCCGTTGACCGCGTGCCACCGAAGAAGATGTCGAGTTTAATTTACTTCAAGCGCTTTGTTGATCAGTTGAGCGGCGGAAGACTTTCAAGTGGAGATCATCCCTAATTAGTCTTAACGTGGAGCTGATAGATACATTAATTTCCCTGAATATGATTTTTTGCTTTCTAAGGGGATTTCTGCGAATTCTTTCTCGAACGGCTTTTATGGCTGCAGTGGCTCGAACCACGCGACATCGACCACTTCTTTTTCTGTATGCCACTTCAGACGTTTGGAAAAAACAATTAATGGTGCGGTAAACAAACATTCTCCAAATATTAAGTGCTTTCAGGAATTCGTAAATATCACTTGCACTTTTACCACATTTATGTAAAGCAAGCAAGACGCTTTTATGTATTCTGAAGAATCCCAATTATCCCACACAGCATTGACTAGTTCTTAGACTATCTGCTAAGAGGGTTGTATCTGATGTTGTTAATGTTTATCCCATTTCCCTTAATGCCAGCTTCTAACGCTTGTAGTGCTTCTTGGAAGATTCTTTCAGAGTAGATGTTAAAAAGTAATGGCGCGAGAGAATACATCCTTGTCTAACTTCTCTTAGTATAGGTTTTTTATGGTGAGTTAGAGTCGTTTACTGTCCCGTATGGTGTGGCCACTGAAACAATTTATCCTCCTCGAAATTACTTTCTGCATTTCTTCGCAAGAGGCTTCGGTTTGTTGTACTGTGTCGAGGTCTATCTATTTTCTCCGGAATACGCCTTTAAAGTATCTTTTAACCGCATTCCAGTTATCCTTCCTTTCAAGCATCTTACCGAATACGTTGATCAGCGCGATGTCCCCAATCTGCTCCCTCAGAGCATCTCTTTCCACGAGCCATCTATCGCAATCAATGAACATGTCTTCAGTTAGTTACGACCTGCCACATCTGAACACAGCCTAATGAGGCTTGCGTAATATCAGAAACCTTACTCGCTAATGGCGATTCGTGCACGATTAGTGCTCGATTGTTGCTTCCACATACGAATTTTTCGTCAAGCGAGTAGAGACCAAACATAGCGAGCAGAGAAGTGACGAATCGAAGACGAAGCTTGGAGGTAGGTAGGGCAGGTGAAATGATTGATGTGCCAGTCTGGCACTCCTCAAGTAGCTCTAAAGCGTCGTGTTGATACCATTATGAGACCTCCAGCAGGCAGATAGCTACAGCCAGCCAGAGCTGTTGATATAATGTACAAGATTGATGGGGTTTATGTTGGCAAACTAAGTAGTTTGGAAGCCGTAAAGTATTGAGTAACGAATTTCCTGCTGCGTCGCTGGCGAAATTTCTACTGATATTGCATCAATTATTATATTTTCTTGATTCCATTGTACTCGATTTTTCTGAAATTGTAAATGAAACGTCGTGAGACTATAACAAAACCAATGGCATTTTAAAATTACACACAAAAAAATTCCATAAAATAACGACTAAGAATACCAAACTTTTGTTAGTCCCCCGTAATTCTCCCCTAATTTCAAAAACTGTACACAACTTTCTGCAGTCGATTTATCTGATTTCTCCACTAGACAAACCATTTTCCTTCAAAATTTTGATATGTTCGCTCTCAACAGCATTAAAAAGCTGGTTTCTTGCCATTATTGGACAGGAACTCTTCAAACTGAAAATAATGCCATAAAATAGTGAAGTAAGGTTAACTAAATGAATAAACTAAATGAATATAAAAGATATTCACAAGATATTTTTTATAACAGTATCAACAATTTTAAAGTAATCACAGTTATTTTTTATCCTTTTCTCTTTTGTGATCGCGACTAGGCAAACTTCGCTCACTGCCTGACGGTGATGGTATTTAAATTCATCTCTGAATCCCTGTTTTAGTATTTTCAAAACTAACCGTTATGCAATTAAAGCTATGATATCCCAATAAGCTGTTGTGCACGGGGATACAAATAATAATCAGATCAGAATATATGTAAAATACAAACATGGCTATTTGCGGATGTGACGTCATGTGGAAAATGATTAATTTGATTAATACCATGGTATAATATTTTCGAATAAAAAAACAAAAACAAAAATAAAAGATATATACAGCTGTGTTCACAATAATAGCCGCGCGACATGGTGCGATTTTTTGACTATTTTTTTTTTAATTAATTCTTTTAACTTAAACCCATATAACTTAAAGTTTGAAATTCGGTAGAAAATTTAAAACATCCAAAAAAGTTTCACCAGAATTTCTGCTACAATAAACACCATATAACTTAAAGTTTCAAATTTGGTACGAAATTTAAAAAATCCAAATAATCAGAACTAAAAAAAAAATCGAATAGGTAGTTTAATGGCGACGATAACGATTAATTGCTTTCAGTGAGTGTTTCAATGTGGTTTCGTAGTGATTGGTTGTTAGCCTAGAATCCCTATCTTTGTTGGCGGCTGCCATCTTAGGCATAGCATGCGAGGAATAGTATTCCCAAGAGACAACCCAGAGAGGCCCGCCCCTCACATGGAGGCAGACTCGCGATGTGTAATAGCTCCATGTGTGTAGTTCATCTTATTAGTAGAAAATATAGGGCTTGTGAATTTTTTAAAGGGCTTGCCATACCCCAAGGCAACCCATACCCATTATTGCTCCACGCTGCTTGTCCGGGACTTCTTATTGGTAAATAAATTCTTATTCACAGATATTCTTCATTTTTAAAGGCCGTATCACTATCCACAGCCTGTGACCCTTCCGGTAGCGTGCAGCTCGGCTTTCGCGGAACTCTACAATACCAGGCTACCGGACCTACTAAATACTCGTAGCCCACCAAATGTGGATAAAAAAAATTGTCGGTTTGAAGAGACAATTTCCTTTTTTTTGTTTTCTCTACATTAAGAAACATTTCCAGCATTCTTTGTATAGAAGAAAATGCATAACACCGTCACCAAAATTTTGATTTTTTTTTTTTAATTTTGTTCAAAGTTTGCAACTTTGAGTTATAAAAAGTTGAAGTTAGATAGTGCTGGCTGATCTGTAAAAAGATGTCACTTATACCCCTACGGTCCTTTGTATTGAGAGTGCTATGTTTCTAGAGTCGACGATATTATTTCCAATAATTCTTAATGCACGTCTTCGCGAGATTTAACAAGCCATTCAAGGATGGAAAATATGTTGAACCCAAGCAAATTTGTCGAGTCCTACTGAGAACAGGGTAATGACAAAGTAGGTGTTCCAAAGTACTGTTGTTGTTGTTGTTATAGCAGCATAAACATTACCAAAAAATATATGGGCAATGCTGCTGATTTGACAGCCCTTGGCCGGATATAAATCCGGGTCGTTGCAGTAACGTAGAACTGTCATGGGAACGCTTCCAAAGTACTCTTAGCTTTCGCTTAGTGGCATGTGTTATACGCATCGCTCTGGACTAATCCCATTTTGACTGCGTGATGTGGGGTGACACAGTATGCCGTCAGTACTCCAACAAATATTTTGCAGTCTTTTCTGGAGAGTGAGAAAATAAAGTTTGCAGGTTTCTTATTCCAAGACCTTAGCATAACTTTGGCAATTTTGTACAAGATTGAGTGTTCCCATATCGAGGATGTTTCCAGAGCTTGTTTCTCATTTAGTTCCGTTTTCAGAAAGTAGGCTGATGGGTATTTGTCTGGCGTGCTCAATCTCGGCATGCGAATACCTGCCTTAGCGAGCTCATCAGCTCTCTCATTTCTTTTCCTTTTGTATACCGGTATCCAGTGAATAGTGACCTGCCCATTTCCGCAAAGTTCATCTATTTTGTATGTGCACTGTTGAAAACATTCCGAGTTGGTGCAAGAGCCATATTTGCTTTTATAGCCGCTTGAATATTAATGAAAGTGTTTGTCCGAGTTGCGACATAGCTTTCAGCTTCAAATATACTACAGTAATGAGGGAGTCTGAAAGACTTTTGGAGATCAAATTGCGGACGAAACACAGCCGCTCCTGCTCCTTCCGTTATTTTGGACACAACTGGGAAGATATTGTATGAATGGTATGTGGATTCTAGACCTTTCTGCCATCCATTTTGCTCTATAATGACGCTAGGCTTTTTGCCAATTTTAACTCGTGAAATCACGAGTCTGAACTTCCGTTTCAATACAGAATGTTGCTGTGACAAAAAAGTATCTTTGAGAAGTGTCCTGATATCCTCAGTCTTAGGGCAGATCTCTAGGCTGAGTTTCTTACTACTAGTTTCATTGGATGCCAGTTGAGAATTCTTTTTATTGCCGCAGTTGGAGCTGTGCTCATAGCACCGGTTACACATATTCCTGCAATCTTTTGCACACTTGCCAATAGTTTAACGTGAATCACTTTATCGCACACCGTCCACCATACTAGCGATCCAAAGAGCATTATTGCTATAATGGCCGTGTATATGCAATGTGTGCGTCGAGGAGTTAAGGCCCAAGCCTTGCTGAGCATTCTTCTGCATGTGTATAAAACATTAGAGGCTTTCTTTGCTCTTTCTTCTACATTTCATCTCCATGACAGTTTCCTAACCACAACAATGCCTAGGTATTTAGTCGATGTTTTTGGTGTCAACTCAACTCCTCCCAGCCCCGGAGGTGACCACTTAGGAATTTTGTATATAAAAAAGGTAAAAAAATAAACAAAATTAAAAAAAAAAATAATGAAAGAGTGAAAACTTTGCATATGGCGCGCTGCTATTTTTGTGATCGCAGGTGTATATATGCGAGGACACATATTTAAAGTTATTTAAGCAGATTTGCTACATTATATTCAGTTACATATGCACATACATACATACATGTGCATTCGCATGCAACAACAGCAACGCGCGCTGCACGAACAATGCACGCAATGCTCTTTATACAATTACAACAGCCGATAATTATTGGTTAATTAATTAAATAAATAATAATTACATAAATCAATTATTGGGAATTTACAATTACGTACACACACATACATATCTACGGACACCATGCCACACGCAACATTGAAGATACCCAGATACCCAGTGCCGGCGGAGCAGGGCTCCTTCAAATGCTTAGCTGGCTGCTTGTGTGTTTGTATGGATGTGCATTCCATATTTTATAACTATATGTATGTATGTATGTAAGCAGGTAAATATTTGTATGTCAATGGATGTGTACGAATGTTCATTCGTTTGTCTGTGGTAAATAATGTGCATGCGTATTTATGTTTGTTAGTCATTGTATTTAATAAGTGCTCAAAGTATTTGGTCACATCAATAACGTCATTGTAGCACAACAGCGACAATAACAACAACAGCAACAACAATGGACAATCTTGGCCGCAACAGCGACATTGCACTTCATGTATGGCCGGACGACAAAAATGGTCCTATGGACTCGTATGCAGCGATCGACAGCGTGCATGCGAAGGTAGAGAAGGTGCATGAGCAAAGCCTTGGCCGTTGGCATGGGACGTCGTGCATGTCTGTGTCGAATATTACACACATTTACATTTTCTTGCACACATGACGGTGTAAATCATTTTCTAATCAGTAAAAGTAGATCGCACGCACCACTAAATTCTCAACGAAATAAAATACAAATAAACACGCAAACACATTTATGTATGTATGTATGTATTCATGTGTGTATGTTTGAGTATGTGAAAGCATTGAGTACGTGTCTTCCAGTCAATGTGATGATACACCATTACAATTGTTATTGTTATTGTAGTTGGAGATGTTGTTGTTGTTGCTGTTGCTGTTGTATTGTGTTTTGTTCGGTTGTGTTCATGTTTAAAGTGCTTCTAAGTGCACTTTACCCATACAATATCAACAACGGCAACACCAGTACCAACAGCCAACGAAGATAAGCCCCATCGTGCATCCCATAGCATCCCATTGAACTACTTCATACATTCATACATTTATACATTCATATTTCTACGTTGTGCTGTTAGAATCAAATGACCACCATCAGTGCCGCCTTCGCACAGTGTCTCAGGCACACATTATGCAGGGAGAAAATAATCTTCCATAAAATTCAGTTTCTTGTCCTTCAACTAGCCACAAGAACTCGGCATGTCTTCAATGAATGATTGAATGAAAATGAGGTATGCACTTTAACCCAATGATATTTCGTACCATCTACTCGTCACAGTACCTCATTCAAACCCAGCTCTCTCAATAAACCTTAGATGAAGCTAAATTGGGCTGAGCGTATGCGACTTTCTTTCAGCCGCATCCGGTCCAGATATACAGGCCGTCTTCTCACTATAGCATCACATTCGAAAAGAAGGGGATTGGTCACAGAAACGACAGCACTCTCAGTTTATCATCAGCAAACTAGAGAAGGTTATGAGTTGCCTGAATCTCTCTTATCACGTTAGCTGAAAGCACCTCAGCTCATAAGAGAGCCACCGGGAAGTTTCGGGAGTTAGGCGTTTGTTGTGACTCACTAACATCTCTCCAATACTTGTGACAACCACATGGCACATCGAGATTCACTTTTTTTCTTACTAAAATTTATGGATTGCCATTCATCATCTCAGACCTCATGATTATCGGTGAATTCGCGTTTAGCTACTTTGTGGCGAGGTGTAAGCTTAGGTATAGCCAGTCTATTTTGATACTATAAATTCGAATCGTCACTCAAAGTGTGTTGTGTTCTTCCCTTCATATAATTGACAGAAAGTCCACATCTCATTTGGTCAGCGTTGATGTTTTTATTGGCAGCCAAACTTCGTATCTCTAACGTACACCTGTCGTCAATCATAGGCTTTGAACCAGTTCTTTTAGTTTTTCAATATCCTTACTTACTTTACTCTTAACTCTATTCTGCGAACTGAGCCTCCCAATTCACACTCTCGGCGAATTGCCCTCAAAAGGGAATCTTTCAAATTGTATGTGTCTACGACTTGTATTACATACCACTCTCCCGCAGGACTGCCAAAAAGATATTACTTCAACAGGTTGGTTAGCTCAAATGCTACTAGTTATTGTTGATGCCTATGAAGCTCCGCTCGCCTTAGATCATAAAATCTACGATATTTTCTCCACTCAAAATTTTAAAGGTCTCAGGAGCATATCATGGGCATTGCAACCAGATCAACATCTTCTTTCTTCTCCGTGCAGATTAAGCAGTTTGGTGAACTATTATGGCCAAATCTATAGAGGTATTTTCTAAATGCCCCGTGCCCTGGCAGGAATTGAGTTAGGTGAAAACTTTTTCCCCCATAGTTCCTTTCTGACCACGTCGTAAAGATGGGCATTAACTCAAGCGTTCATTTACCCTTCGCTGATCTGTTTCACCGGTCTTGCCAGTCGGCGATTGAACAACGCCTTTCATCCTCTGCAATTTCTTTACGCCTTGCTCTACCGTCGTTTGCGGATAGCCATATATGATTACTTCATTTCTTTTGCAAAAATGTCCACCGGCACTAGTCCTGCAATGACGAAAGAAGCGTCATCAGAAATTGTACGGACACAGCTGATAGCAAGCAAAGCGCTTGGCCGATAAACGGATATTAATTTTCTTGAATAGCTTTTTATGTTGAATGCGTCAGCCAAGACCGGTACCAAAAGGACCGAGCTGACAATTCTACTATATAATATTATGTTGCCTGGGCTTGAACCAAAGTTGTTTGGCATTATTCCTGCCACGCAGAACTGCACCTTCGATGCCTTCTTCACAGCATGTTCTAGATACTTTTTAAAGTTTTAACGACTGTAAGTCATCACCCCTAAGTATTTAAGAGCGGGTTTTACAATAAATTGATAAGTACAGTCCCAACATGTACCTTCATAAATTCTACTGCCTTCTGTATGGCCCAGAACCCTAGACGATGGCAATATCCGATGAGACGTCCTTTGGATTGTTTGAGAGAAAGATTCTTCTGAAGATTTTTGGACCTTAGCACGTTGGTCAAAGCGAGTATCATAAGCGATAGAACAATGAGCTGTATGAGCATTACGATGACATAAACATAACCCAGGTAATAAAAATTCAGCAACTTCATTAGCTGGGTCATTTGGTCAGAATGGATGCAAACGCTCTTGATCGAAAAGTATTCGATGCCAGCTGATGGTAGCAGAGGAAGAGGAGACATTGTGTTGGAAAGATCCGGTGGAGAAGAACTTGGCTTCACTTTGTGTTTCCAACTGGCGTCGTTTAGCACGAGAAAGAAACGACTGGGGCGCTTTGTTAAGCTCGCCCAAATTCGCGTAAGCGGTTATCACGCCAATCAAGAAGTAGAAAAAAAGGTTTATGGACGTTAAAAACGCCTTGATTCTGACAATATCTTGTATGTTTTTTGCCACTTTTACCACCGCGATGCCATCGGCGAATCCAATTACTTTGGTTGTAGGAGGCATATACAGTTTTAGAAGACCGACGCACATTAGGCTCCATAGTAGTGGGCCTAAAACTGACCCTGCTGATACGTTGTACTCCTCAAAGACTTTGTCGGTTCTCAGTTTACGATACGAAATGGTCTGGTAATAAAGGGTGGTTAAATTTTAAGCGCCGATGTTGAATGTAAACCACACCTAAACGTTAAGTTTTTTTCTGCATTTCATATGACATTTCTCAATTTCAGACTAACTCAATTTGAACCATGGAAAGATACACAATCGAGCAAGGCGTTAAAGTTATTCAGGAAACGGACGTTCAAATCAAAATGCATATCGCACACTTCATCTTCAATGATGAGGCACATTTTCACCTCAGTGGATTCGTCAATAAGCAGAATTGCCACATTTGGGCGAATGATAATCCAAGAGTGATTGCCGAAAAACCAATGTACCCACAAAGAGTGACTGTTTGATGCGGTTTATGGGCCGGCGGCATCATTGGGCCGTATTTTTTCCAAAATGAGGCCGATCAGGCAGTTACTGTGAATAGTGTTCGCTATCGTGAGATGATAACGAACTTTTTATAGCCCGAATTGGAAGATATGGATGTGGACGATATGTGGTTTCAACAGGACGGTGCCACTTGTCACACAGCTAACGAAACAATGGTTCTTTTGCGCGAAAAATTTGATGGCCGAATAATCTCACGTCGCGGCGATGTCAATTGGCCGCCAAGATCATGTGATTTGACACCGTTGGACTTCTTTCTTTGGGGTTATTTGAAAGAAAAGGTGTAAGTCGATAAGCCAGCAACAATTCAAGAGCTAAAGGATGAGATAATTCGCACATTAACGGCATAGAACCTCAATTATGCCTCAGCGTCATTGAAAATTTGGACCATCGGATGGAGGTGTGCCGACGAGGCCGCGGCGGCCATTTGGCCTATATTTCTTTCCATACGTAATTGACCATACAAAAAATACCAATATTATCATAATAAAGAGAAATTACAATAATTTCCCAAAAAAATTGTATTTTTTTCAAAATCAACACCGGCCCTTGAAACTTAACCACCCTTTATAACTAGGCGCCTCTAGAACGCACTCGGCTCGGGCGGCCGCATTGGCACTAAGATATCCCTTACTTCTTGCCCTGAACAGATTGGCTCAGTTGCTTGGAATTTCGATGCTGCACGCATCAAATCAAATTATTTCTCCGGGCAGTATAGTGTTCTAATTTATGTATACAAAAACTATCCTCGTCCCACTATGCAGCCAACGTCAGCGTTCGCGTAGGGTTACTCTATGCACATCGGGTTTGTACGCTTTGCTTGTAGAACATTTGTACGAGTGTTTACATAAGGATAACAAAAACAACAGTAAGTCAATGCGAGCGCATCACATCTCGAATGGTCACATAGTGCGATTACGTGGCTGCTCGTTTGTTGCACTATCGACAACCGACTCCAACTGCAGTCTGTTTGTCTCGCTGTCTATCCAAACAACCATTTAGCTCAATGTGTGACTGCAAGCACGTCTGTATGTAGCTATTTAAGTGAGTTCGTATGTATGTGCAGCATGTGCTTAGTTGTTTGTTGCAAGCAACTTGTGCCGAATTGATTTCAGTAGGTTGATTCTCATTGTATTAGTAGTTAGTGAGACTACGTAAAGTTCGAAACGTCATGCAGCAACTGGCTTAAAACAGCCGCATGTGACACACAAACAAACAAGCAAACGCGTGCATATATACGAGTACGAGTACTAACATACATACATACATATGTAGATTTGTAGATGCATAAAAACTTGCAATAGACATGAACAAGAATAGAATAGAATCAAATAAACAAGAATAGACGGATGAACGGAACGACGGACGGACGAGCGGACGGTCGATCAAATAGTCAAATCGCCTTGCGGCGACCATCGTTATGGCAACTGTGGCGCATTGTGCGGCCGTCAGAAATGTGAGTTCGTATGTATGTACATAGATATGTGCTTGCCGCGCGGTTAGGAGGACATTTACTGAGTAGCGCTGCTGCACATCTGTACATATTTAATATTTGTTTACGCGCAGCCAGGAGCCATTCGAATGCGTGCGTGAGTATCGAAGTGAATGACTGCCATTTCAACAATAACACAGCATCGAGCACAATGCCATTGCAACATTACGAGCGACTGGTCGACTTAACGGCTATGCGGCTATACGACTACATACATATGCAACATTCTGCCATTTGCAGCAGTCAATAGTTGTTGGGCTGCGTGCCATGAAGATGACAAGGAAGTGGTCGTTTGGCTCCGGCATTCAACTCGCTTTTGACTTTTCAACACATACACACTCACGCGCACACATACTTGTTTGCAGGCGCACGCCCTTATGAGCAAACACAAATATCTATTGACGAATTGAAAGGGAAAGGGCGTTCCGCAAAGCATTGTCCTCTTGACTGCTCCATTCTGCGCGCAACCACACACACACACACACATACATGTTTATGTATTGCATACGCTTGTTTTTGCCATTTCATATGTCGTTAGCAGCAGTGATACATTTCCATTCTACCAGAATAAAAACTAAATTTCCTTGTTGCAACATTGATCCTTTTCCGTTGGTTCGCTGTTGTTGTTAGCTCGGCAGTATTGCAATGTTGTTCTCTGCCCCCTATCGCCTCTCATGTTGCTGCAGGTTACCTCAGACTCTCGAATATCCGATACGCTTTCGCCACCCCATCGTTGTTGTTGCGTTAGCTAACTGCAGCCGACATGACATTATCCACAAAAAAGTTTACGCAAAGTTTTTAGAGCATTGCAGTGCCCGTAAAAACAACATGTGATGTTTACTGGAATCTTACACTGAGTTAGTAGTTTTTTCTTCACTGTTTATGCCAGTTAAATAACAATAGTTGACTTTTTATAATTCGCACAGGAGCGGCGGTGCACGGGGAGCCACTGGGGACTGGAGAAAACCGGGTGTATAAACTTCCTAGTTTTTCAGCAGCGATTAACTCCACTCATATTACTGTAAAAGTGCATATTTGTCTGTGTATTGGCCGAGTAAATATTTGTGTTCCTTTAAAATTGCTAAAAAACTCCCCTGAAATATTTTTCTGGTTCAGCCGCTGTCCCCACTATAATATGCCACATAAAATATGCGCGAGAAATGAGCGCATCTTCTGTTTTTTCACACAGATTAATAAATATACGTTTTTTATATAAACATGGCAATGTGCATATGAAAATATAATGACCCCTGCAGGGAAAACGTGAACTAGCGAATGAATTTGAGATTTCTAAACTCGTGCAGTTGCGCCAATTGTGAACCACTTCGCCGCGCATTTTTGGCGACTAAAATAAAAAATAAACTATTGGCGCGTACACTTCTAAATTCTAGCGACGATCATACAAGGCAAACTCCGGTATATCAAACGCTGCTTAAGGGACGAACAAGCTGGATTTCGCCCTCACCGAAGGGCCCTCTTCGCATCATAGTAGCAGAATCAGTTGAGTGGCTTTCCCCGCTTGGCATGCTCTTCGTCGACTTCAAGAAGGCATTCGACACATTCAAACGAGACACAAGATGGGCGGTGTTGAGTAGAAAGGGAGCTCCCGCTAAGATAATCCACCTCATCAGAGCTCTTTACGAGAACTCCAAACTGGAATTGCTCCACAATAACAACATCAGCGTCTCATTCACCACTCCATATGCCCACTGAGCCTCCTCCTCAAATACGCGGATGAGATCCAGGACAAAACAGACCGACAATTACTGGATCGGACAAAATACAGACAGACAATTCACGACATTCATCGGGAGATTCTTACCACCTTCTTAAACTCCCGACCCCCGAGTGCCGTCATCGGAGTCCAACCATCACCTATTACAGTCGAAGAGCTCCAATTCCCCGGAGAGTCCCGCGTAACCTTGGCACAATTACGTTCTGAATATTGTAGCAGGTTAAACTCCTACTTATCCAGAATCGACCCCGACATACTAAACATATGTACGACATGTGAAGGCACCCCACACGACACTAACCACTCATCTAACACCCCTCTCCCTCTGGACCAAACCTGTCGACGAAGAAGACGAAGACGTCCGATGATTACACTACACTGACAGGGCAAAGTTAGTGCTACAACAACAACAACAACAACTCATTCACCACCAACGCAGGGATAAGGCAAGGTTGCCCCCTCTCGTCCCTTCTCTTCACCATCGTCCTAAACGACGTTATGAGCCAATTGACCCTGCACAAAAGAGACATCTTGAGAACCTGCATTTCGCAGATGATATCTGCCTCCTCTCTCACAAACTCACTGGCATGCAAACGAAGACAGACAGACTAGTCACGCTGGCACGCACTGTCGGACTGGAGGTTAACCTCACCAAGACCATGACTATGAGAGTCAACCACAATAAAGCAAGACCTATAATGGTTGACGGGTGTCAGGTGGAATTTGTCAAAAACTTCTGTCTATCACGACAGACAACCGAGCAGATGAAAATGTCAAATGCAGGCTAAATAAAGGAGGGCGGCGTTTGGCCGAATGCATACAATATGGGCGAGTTTGCAAATCTCCAGGCGCACTAAACTGCGAATACTCAGCTCATTTGTGAAGTCTGTATTGTTGTACAGAAGTGAAACATGGCTGGCCTCCAACACCATCACACAGAAGCTACAATATTTCGTCAACAAATGCCTCCGCATCATCTGTAGAATATTCTGGCCGAACATCAGCAATGACGCGTTGTGGAGAGCAACGAATAAGGAACTCTTCCTATGGAAAGCAAACGAAGAAAATGGAGATGAATAGGTCACACACTTAGAAAACTACCACCGGCCAAAGATCACTTGGGGAATGTCGATATACCGGCAGCCCAGAATCGTGTACGATGGAAGAGTCTTCTCGAGGCCCTATGCTCTCAAGTGAACAAGGATATAAAATATCACTTCAGTTAGGTGTTTGGCCGAGCTCCTCCTGCTATTTGTGGTGTGCGTCTTCATGCTGTTCCACAAATGGAGGCCGACAGTTTTAAACGGACTCTGAACGGCAAATAGTTTTTATGAGGAGCTTTACCAATCAGAGGTTTTCCATTCCATGCCGAGGGGCGACCGCTATTAGAAAAAAATCGTTGTATTTGACTTACATTTGAAGGAAAACAAGACTTTCACAAAAACCCCCAATATCTCATCAGCCACTCAATATTTCCATTCGCCTTTTACACAACTTATGCGGCTGTATTGTAAAGGAATCTCACCTAATTCCATCAAAATCGTGTGATGAAGTTTTCATACGGGTACAGGTTACGCGTTTGGCCCCGTAAAGGAAAACAAAAACTATTTCTACGCTTATAGCAGCGCAGGCTGAGTGGTTACATTATAGTTTTATATGGTGTGGCATCTTACATCCTAAAATCTAACGAAATATATTTGAGCATTCGGAGTATAAGATTCGAGCTGCAGAGACTGTACAGACACACGACAATAAAGCTGAACCATCTACGATGGGCTGGACACATTATAAGGCCTGACGAAGCATATCCACCGATGAAAGAAAGTCCAACTGAGTACGTCCAGAAGAAATAGAGGCAAAGGAAGACCAAAACTCCAATGGTTGGCGTAGATCGACACGCTGAGCTATTTGGTATACCTTGTGGAGAACTCAATCAAGGGATAAATCGAACTGAAGATAAATGATACAGCAAGCCAAGACCCGGACCAGGTTGTTGAGCTAACATCTGACAGATAGACCAAAATGAGAAAACCAATATATTTATAAAACCAACTAAGTTAGGGAACTGAAACTTGGTACGAATGCATAAATGCTATACATCGAATTTATGAGGTTAGGGGTAGTCAGAGGCCCCAAAAATTATCATTTTCAATCAATTTTTTTTTGTTTTTGCTAGTCAATTGCTTTATTTTACAAAAATAAAAACATAATACATCATGTTTCGATTTGACTTTAGCTAAATTTCAAAAAAAACAAAAAAAAAAATAATAATAATAACTGTAAAAGTTATCGCTGTTTGTGTGGAGCCCGTTTCTCCAGAAGTCCCTTGCGGTGATCATCACAAGTCCTTGCAGATTCATCTAAAATCAATGGGACAAGAGAAATTATTTTTATTAATAGATAATCTTGTGTATCTGATCGAAGCTTTGTTTTATGGCTTTATGGCGACCTCAGGAAATATTTTTCAGATTTTCGAGAAAAAACCGACAATTAATTGTTAAAAAAAAATCGAAAAAAAATTTGAAAAAAGCCAATCCTTCGATCAGGGACGAGTTTTTGTATTTTTCAAAAGCAGTATAAATTTTATTCAGATAGATTTTTAAGTTACATTGATCACCAATTCAAAAAATTCAATGTCATAGCTTTGAGAAAGACGCATTTAAAGTTTTGCTATCGATCGCCGATTTGCCCGAGCGCCCTTTGTTAATTGTTGACTAACTCGAAAAGTATTTGTCGGATTCACTTCAAATTTTCACACAATATTTTTAAGATATTCTGACTACCCCTAACCTCTTATGGTGGGAGGCAGGAGTTGGTAAAGCGGTCGTGACACCTCCCATGCAAACTGAAATTGCCGAATCGATTTTCTCTGGAGCCACAAAAGCGAAAATAATGAAATTAATACAAT
>JAYXIM010007266.1:0-10941 GCA_037575425.1 Anastrepha fraterculus
GCAGGCGAAAAAACGACGTTCAATATCCCTTGGTTTTAACTCATATGGAACCTAAGTCCCATGTTTCTGAATCATTCCCAAAGCATTCAATCGCTTGAAAATGGATTGGCGGGTAACTTCTAATACTGAAACAAGCTCTTCTTGCGTTTGACACGGATCCTCATTGGGCAATGCCTCCAATTCAGCGTCTTCGAAGGTTTTTGGCCTCCCTTCACGCGGACGGTCGTCAACATTAAAAACACCGTCTTTGAAGCGACGTAACCAATCTCGGCACGTTGTTTCACTTAAAGCAGCACCTCCATAAACTTTTTGTAGCTCTCGATGCGCTTCAGCCGCCATTTTTTTTTCGAATGAATGAGGAAAATCAACCTTTCCCGCAAATGACGATTATTCGGCACAAAATCAGACATTTTCACATTTTCACAAAGTCAAAAGTATATGATATCGAAACAAAATCACTAATGTGTCGAAGCAGTTTGCTTACCATATGTCTAAGCTTGGTTTATGACGTTTAGGTTATGTTAGAATCGACTAGCACACACTGCTGGCGGCATCTATTGACAAACAGCGGGAACTTAGTTGCGCACCTAATAGTTTTTTATTATTTTTTAAGATAAAATATATTAAAAAAAAAGTTTTCTTTGAAAAAGAATTTTCGGAATACATTTTTTTGTAATTTTTTTAAAAAAGATTGTATTTTCTTACTGACAATCTTCAAAATTTTTAGGGTAAACTGAAAAAAATTTCAAACGAAATTAATTAATCAATTTCATTTTGGTGTACTTAATTTTTTGTTAATTTTTAAGACAAAATATATTTTTAAAAGTTTTTCTTTGTGAAAAATGTTTGTCTTCAAAATTTTCGAATACACTTTTTTTGTCACTTTC
This sequence comes from Anastrepha fraterculus, assembly GCA_037575425.1. Classification (NCBI taxonomy): domain Eukaryota; kingdom Metazoa; phylum Arthropoda; class Insecta; order Diptera; family Tephritidae; genus Anastrepha; species Anastrepha fraterculus. Next base: position 888 of record JAYXIM010007266.1, read on the forward strand.
TGAAAAATAAAAATTTTGGAAATTTTTTTGTCACTTTTTAAGTTTCAATTTCCAAAATTTTTTTTTTTGTTTTTAATTTTTTAAAAACGTATGAATTTCATCTTAGGAGGTGGCAACTTGATGCTCATTTACACACTCTCAAGGTGAATTGGTTTAAGAAACTATATGATATTTACGTTTTAAATATATGTATATAATATATGTTGTGCTCACGAATTTTATGTAAAAAATAACAGAAAAATAACTTTTTTGTGAAAAGTTGTAACCCTCTAACTCCTCAATAGATGAAATCTTCTGTGAGTTTTGTAAGAAAGTGCGAAAATTCTCATAGCAGAGGAATATAACGGATTTAAATTTACAACAAAAATCTTTATCATAAAATTCCATTATAAGTCTTTTAATATATCAAAGCTCAAAATTCTACTTAAATGCCAGAAATGTGAAGGACAACACGGAAAATGTTTTCAAGTGTCAATTTCAAAGCGCAGAAAAGATAGCCCCCTGCCAGGGCGTACCATTTCTAAATTTTTGCGTAAATCATTTGCTGACTTCCTCTTCGGCCTGTTCAAGGAGATGGGATTGAGAGTTATTTCTTTTTTATTTCTTCAGCCATTGTTGGAAATTTGAGATACCGATGGATTTGGGCATTTGTGATATACAAGTAATAAAGTGCGTCTGCAATCATTCTAAGTGTTTTCGAATGGAATTTTTAGAGTATTCGATGTTACAATTGGCTGCACTGCCCGAGAGCTGTACGCCGTAGGCCCATGTCGGTTTTAATATGGCTGTGTGGAGCGAGAGCTTGTTTTTAAGAGAAACACGAGAATTTCGATTAAGTAACCAGTATAGATTTCGAGTTTGATTCCAAGTGCCTTACGTTTAGTAGAATTATGTGGTTTCCATGTAAGCTTGCAGTCGAAGTACATACCAAACGATTTCGTAACATTATTTTGGGGAATCATTACATTATTGAGTTTCACGGGAGGGAAGAGATTAAGTGTAAAAGTTACTCGAACTGATTTTATCGCATTGGATTTTATTCTCCAATCTTTTAACCATAGAGTTAAAATACCAAGTCCTTTTTGCAATTTAATTGAAGCCTTCTGGAGGTTAGAGTAATTTGCGAGTAAAGCGGTTTCATCTGCAAAAGTTCCGACGATAGTCTCCTCAGTGACTGGTAAATTATGGGTGTGAAACAACTATCAGCTAAACTTTCACAGAGTTCAGAGTGTTCTTGGTTTTACTTAACAAAGAAATGTCGGTCTTTGAGGTAGGCCTTAGGAGGTATCAATCCGTCATGCCAAACAGGGTCAAAGGCTTGAGTTATGCGCGAAATGCGGCTGTGCATTACTTTTTCTGTTCAAAAGCTTTGTGATACTATTTACGAACCTGCGTACTTGTTTGATGGTACGGTGTGTTTTTTGATGCCGAATTGCTGATTTGGGACTACTTTTCGGTCTTCAACTATGAGCATCACTCTTTTGACAAAAATGGATTTCATAAGTTTAGAACTTTAGATTCAATGGGAAATAAACTGATGGGGCTATGAGATCCCACTTTCTCAACATTTTATCCATTGAAATGCCATTGAGTTTCCATATACGTAAGAAAACAGACTCCTTCATTTGGCAGTTGTTTAACTGCTTAAACGTTTTTCTTATGATGAGATCATATCCGGGTGTTTTCTGTGTTTTAAGCCTTTTTATTGCCGCTTTTACTTCTTTCCTCGCAAATTTTCTATGGGCGGGTCCATTTGGTGTGTGATGAGTTCCAGGGTGTCTTTGACTTTTTGAGCAATGCTTAGTGAGGGTTCGATTTTATTTGGTGTAAAATTCGAGATAAGTGTCGAGCAAATGTATGAGCTTTTTCAAGATCTGATTTAGCCCATTTATTATTTTCCATTTTAATGGCTGAATGTGTTAAAGTTGGCCTTTTTAGTGTTGTGTACTTGAGAATATCTTTCTATAAAATATTTTGAGTTATTATTTCAGCTTCACAATTTTTCGACATATTCTAATTTATTCTATTTACTCTACAGCGTCTATCTAACCTAACGCCTAACGAAGACACTAAGTACTCCTATGTCACAGGACAGATTTCCACGGTATTCCTTTCTATGACATCTTGAATGTGGCGTACTGGCTGATTGAGAAAAAGTGGCGAGGCAACTGTATTGGAATTTGTAGTGAGAGTCAAGCTGCACTGAAAGCCCTTGCTAACCCACGTTAATTGTTCTTCGAAGTTAATCGGTGAATGTAAGATAAAACTGAATAGTATTGCAAAACAAAACAAATTTAGTCTTATTTGGGTGCCTGGACATTGTGGTATTACAGGGAACGAGTTAGCTGATAAATTAGCAAATCAAGACTATGCAAGTATGCCACTAGGCTCTGAACCCTTTTTAGGTGTCAATTCCACATCGATTCAACTATGGAATGACGACTTCACGAGGTCTATCTATAGAGAACGTTGGTCTGGGTTGAATACGTGCAGAGTAGCCAAGTGCTTTGTGAAAGAACCAAACAAGAAAATAGCGACCTTTCTCCTAAAACTCAGCAGAAAGCACCTACCAGAGTACTGGTGGTTGTAATCACAGGTCACAACGCTTGTGGTCAGCATATGACTACCATGGGGATCGTGGACAGCCCGATGTGCCTATGCTGTCTTGAGAATGACGACACTGCAGAGCATTTTGTCTATAGCTGTCCTGCTTTTTCCAGAATCAGACTTAGGATATTGGGCCGCGATATACTGAGTATGGACAAAATTCATACTCTTCCTCTTCCGGATCTCTAAAAATTCATCAATGAATCCAAGAGATTTGTGGAAGAGTTTTACCATCCACTTTTTATCTTTCCTATCACTATTCTTTCTACTGCTATCTATCCGGGTGTAGTACAATGGTCTACAAATCTAATCTAAGCTAATCTACAGCGCCTATAGAAAGACACTTTAATGAAATGTCAGTCAATCGCTTACATGGCAATTTATAATCACCTTGTGATGCACTGCACTTCATGTTTGTGCTACCTCAACAATTCATCGCTTGTGCCCTTGTTCAAATTCATTGCTTATTCTGTCAAACACCTGTGCTAAAATGTACACATCACAGAAAAATATTAAAATCATTTAATTTCTCAATTAAAAGCTGCAGCTGCTGCGCCCAAAAAAACGCCACCATCAACTCTATTGAACGAGTAAATATAGTCGCGTCTGCACTTCACCTCCGGTACACTGACAAACACAAGTTAAATATGTAGTTCGATGCCATTGACTTCTATCCGACGGATTTTTTCCGCTTTTACCTCTTTTACCTCTTTGTTTGCTTTGTATCAGCGCATAAAATCCTTTGAACTACACTAAAAGTGCTACTAGTGGTGCACATGCCACCTGCGGCACTATCATAGCGCTTACGAGCAAAGCTCCATAATAATAAAAAAAATATATCAATTTTTTTTGTTTTCTTCTGAATGGCAACCAAAAACAAAAATCGTTTCAAAAAATAAAAGTAACATTTATGAAAAAATTACGCAAAAGAAACTGAAAAGAACCGAAAGCAAAAAGTGCATAATGGATAAAAAGAAAAGACTTAACTTCGAAATGTGCACATGACTTTATGAATTTTAAAAAAATGTTGACAAATATGTTCATCATACGCCCAGCAATCCCTGAATTGTAGTACATACAAAGAAGTGCATGTAGAAGCACAGGCAGAGTGGCACGCACATACACATGTATGCACATATACACTCACGTATTTGTGTAAAATATATGTGCATGTGTGTGTGTGTGTGTGTGTGAATGCAGTCAGTCAGTAAGTCAGTCATCATTGCCATTGCTCGTTAGTCATCATCGTTGTCAGCGTACCCGGTCGTCGTTGTAGGCTGTCACGTAGCATTTACTGCATACAGATTTGTTGCTACGAGTTGCACTTCATTTTTTATTCGTTTTGTGGCAAGTTCACTGCACTGCCAAAAGCCTTTCGACAACACACAGCTCACAGCTCACAGCGCAAATACAGAAGAAGCAACGAGCATTGCACCTGCACTGCACCGCCCTCTCCATGCGCGTCATGCAAACGACACTCTGCCGCATGCCGCACGCCACCCGTAGTAATGCTGTTTACATTTTCATTCACTGCTGCATGCCACATGCCATCGTACACCACATTTACTATGCTTACCCATATTCAAATGCTGGAAGCGGTGGTGTTGATGGTGGCGGTGATGATGGTGTTGGGGCTGCTGCTGCCTGAATCATTGCATTTTATTGTTGCAATTAAAAAAATGTAGAAAATATCGCATCGCAGATATTTGCGGCATCCATGCAATCAAAGCCACAACTACCTACCACATTGGCTGACACTCGTAGTCGAGTCCAAATATGAGCTTTTACGATGAGCTTTTACTCACACTTTTCATAGTAGCAACAACAACAGCAGTAACACTCACTGCTCGCATTATCCTGCAATATCACGAGCAGTGTAACGGCGGTTGCAGGCATGCAACGCCAAACACTTTGCCGCTAGCCCGGCGTCAAGCAACGTCTACAAGTTTTAAACAGCTCTACTTGGCTGTTGTTGCCCCATTGGCATGCACAACTTGCTGATTCTGGCTATGGTGAGCATGTCGCTGGTGTGGCCTGGGGTGTGCTGGCGCCTCATTTCAGCGTAGTATTGCGCATATGCCACCAGCTCCTTCGCCAACGTCCTTGCCAACATCCATCCGTAGTGGCAGCAGTAGTAGTAGCAGCAATGGCAGTGCCAGCAGTAGTAGTAGTAGTAGTAATAGTAGTAGAGTGTAGTAATTTTGTGAATGAAATGGCAATGGCTGTCTGCGCTGAGCGGCGGCAAGGCAATGCAGTCGACTTTTATTTGTTTTCGAGTTTTTTGCCGTTTGCATTTTACATTTTTATTTGTTTTGCTTAATTCTTTTCTTTTTCCTTTTTTTTGCCTGTTTTGCTTTTTTGTACATTTTTGTTTTGTTGTTGTCGCCAACTCGACTCGAGACAGTGCAGACTGGCGCACTTGGCTGCCGCGCATTGCCGCTATTTGAAATATTTAATATAGTTAAACAAGTTAATTAGTCGCCGCTGAATGAATGCTGAATGATGCGGAGAGGCCTGCAGACGTTCAACTAACTATTCAACGGCGCAGCAATGGCAATAACAATAATTGCAGCAACAACAACAACAATAGCAGCAGCAGCAGCAGCAACAACTACATGCAATATCAGCAGTCACCACATTAAGTTGTGCAAATGTACATAGAGTGCATAGTGTGCATAGAAGTTGCGGCAGACATTTTAAGTGTTGCACAGTGTACGCCGCACGGTAGGCGGGATGTGGTATGCAACGCATTTGTATACTAAGTGATGAATTTGGTTGATGTAATGTCGTGCCCTCATCTCTTCTGTCTGCTGTCGATGAGTTTTTATCATTATTTAGCATGAATAGGTATTTTTGTTGGCTTTGCCGCGCACAAGGCCATAGTGGCAGGCTGCTACGACTCTTCAAACAATGGAAAATTAAAATTTCTTTCCTTGTTCCATTTTTCCAAGCGTTGCAGTTTTCAATTCAATATTGTTCAGCAGTGTTGGGAGCTCACCGGATTCTATTTTATTTTCTAGTTTTTGTTTTTTGTAATTTTGCGTAAATCCATAAAGAGATGTACTTCTATGTAATTGCTGAGAAAATATTTCGTATAATGACCCATTCATGGAGGCTCAGCACTCTTTAAATGAGCGCAAATAAATATTTACCTGATCGCCTACAAGTTCTTATTTTAACTTTAAAGTGTTTCCCCACAGATACGAGTACACTCTGAGTTTGGCAATGCGGAGCAGCCATCTTAGCAAAGTGACAGCTGTGAGATTTGGATAAAATATGTTTTTTATCTAACCATTTAAGCATAGAACGCTAGACAATTCAAGAGCAAGTCAAAAATTAAAGTAAGCCAATGAAAATCTGGTCACGTAGCTTCCACAAACACTAAAATACAACGTATCCCACTACACGAGTATAAGGGGGAACACCACTGTGAACGCGTGAAAATTAAGTGATTTTCATGAATTTTTTTTTATAAATAGAGATCATTATTTCAGGATCGGACAAATTATAATTTATTTAACATACATATATTCAACTATACTGACACAAATTTTTATTTAAAAATATTAAAAATTACAATTGTTATTAATATTAATGCAATGACGTCATAAAAAACTGATGCAACCTGGTGGCCACGATACAGCGGTGAAAAATCATCTGAAAGCAAAAAACCAAAACAATTCTTAATCTATGCATCAATGGCTATCGTCGTACGTGGAAATTTTTTTTATTTATTTTTTTTTTTTGTGAAGGTTTGAAAAATGAGTTTGTGTTTTTACTCTATTTTTCGAAAGGCTTGAAAAAATATTAATTTTTGGAAGTTTTAAAAACAGCTATGTACGACTGAAGCCAATACATGTACACACATTTAAAAAAAATGTAAATCGGTTGATAAGTCTTCGAGAAATCGAGACCACCGTGTTCAGAAGAGTCGTTTTGAGAAAAACGCGTTTAAAGTTTTCATTGGCCGTTGTAACTCACTACCTGCACTTTTAGGTGAGGTTAGGTTTAGCAGCCGCAACGCACATAGAGACAACGATGCCACTTAGACCACGAAATGGGTCCGTTGGGAGCCGTGGGGGCTGGGCTACATTTCCCTCTCCATATTAAACCATCCTGAGCTTTTGACAAAACGTAAAAGGTTGTTGATGCCTAACAAGTATAGACTATCTATATTCGTTCAGAAGTAGGATTTTAAAAATCGGTTCCTGCTTCTGGCTAGAGCTGGGCATGTGTAAAAAAGGTTTTAAATTGTTTCCAACTCTTCCTCATTTCTGCAGCCACGACAGAAATCATGCGTGTAAACGCCTAATCTCATTGGGTGATTTCCTATGAGATAATGTCCTGTGAAGGCCCCTACTTAGGTCCTGATTTGAAGTCTATTCAGTTTTATAATACTCTTGGACAGACGTAAATTTATAATAGCCTTGGCCATGTTTGCCTAGCAATTTCACAGGTGTTAACGCCAATCCATCTTTGATTTGCAGAACTGATTAATGCGTCCTTAATGAGAAGCTTACAAGTTGCGAGAGGCATCTCCATAAAATTACTTATGTCTGGCATACAGGTACCTTTTCTTGCAAGTTGGTCTGCCGTACAGTTCCCTGGTATATCTCTGTGACCTGGAACCCAGCATAAGATTATACGATATTGTTTGGCCATCTCAGCTGTCTGATAGAATTCCGCTGATCTCTGCACCTTATTCAATAAATTAGAATAGGTTTTTTTCTGCATAGCACACCACCAGACTACATTTCCATATAGAAGAATGGGTCCGACGACAGCAGTGTAAAGCCAATGAACAACCTTAGGTTTAATTCCCCAGGTCTTACCTAAAGCTCTCTTACAGGCATAAACAACTAGATTCGCTTTCCTGACTCTGTCTAAGATGTTTGACTTCCAAGTCAGTTTCCTATCTATGTTTAGTCCCAAGTAGTTGGTTTCATCCGAAATCACAAGAGCTTCCCCTTGAGCATAATTGGACTTAGCTGAGGGATTTTGCGTTTCCTAGTGAACAATATGAGTTGCATTTTGTCTGGGATGACTCCTAGACCACACTTTTCTGCCCATCTAGAAAGTATATCTAGAGCATTTTGTATTAGTTCTCTTAATGTAGATACAAATTTACCAGAGACAGCAATAACAACATCATCGGCGTAAGCTATCAGCTTACAACCCACCGATTCCAGTATTAACAGAAGTTTTCTTACAACTGCGTTCCATAAAAACGGTGAGAGGACTCCACCTTGCGGTGTAGCTCTACTTACCAATCTCCTGAGCACCGATTCTCCTAGCTTCGCTTCAATGATTCTGCTATTTATCATTTTGCCAATGAAGCCTACCAAGCCCGGTTCTACCCCAAGATTAGTGAGTGCTGCAGTAATTGGTGGTAATGGTTTTTGAATCAGGACAATATGATGTCCACCTTGGGCCAGGTGGATTATGAGGTTGGCGGACGCAACCTTTGAGTGGTGAAGGTTAATTTGAAGAACCCGTAATATCATGGTTACTGGGCTTCCTCCGTTTTGTTAGGATCATCTGAGTCTGACGCCAGTAGCTCTTCCTCATCAGTGAGAGTAGTATCAAGTAATCTATCTAACAAGGAAGATATACTGCCGTCAGCAGATGCCTTTCGTAGCGCTGTAGCAGTGTTAGGACCGGAGCCAGATTCCGTCGTGGGGGCTATCTCAGCTCCAACCGGGTCCTTTAAATTAGAACATATGTCCTTATTATAGACCTTCAATGTTATGGACGAAAACCCTTAGCTTACTACACCGTCAGATCGCGCCAGTGCGTCCACCGAGTCCTTGCAGACCACGAAAGTAGTCCTGAACTTATTGTATTGTAAATTTATTTTAGGTACATATTTTTGAATACATCTACTTTAAGAAAATGCAAAAAAAAAAAGATTTTTTTGAGAAATAACAGTGGTGTTCCCCCATAAGTACATAGATGACCTACAGGTACTATACTCAATCTCTGCGAAGTACCGAGGTACTTAACTCACTTGTTAATGCAGTTGAAAAGTCAATCTATATACATATTCCTTATTAACACAATGGTAGCCTTCCTTGATATCGAGGGCATGTGATAAAGGCACTGCCCGATTTCGGGATCTCTGAGGCTCTGATTGAATTCATCAGAAATTCATCATGCTCATTTTTTTATATATACCTATAGGTATACAATGTTTGTTAACGCTACAGCTAGTTTAAAGGAAACTTACAAGTAGTACGGTTTTAACAATTTTGTGGGGTTTTTATGAAGAGAGTTTTAAAATCACTTTTTTATATTAATACGAATAAGATCAATAAGATGGTTTTTTCGCTGGAGTCGTCGGGTTAGGCCCGCGATATTGAGAAGTTTGCTGGCTTCCGCTTACATGCCTCTGGAGCCTCTTAGAGTGGACTTCTGCTTGTAGTTTAATAGCTTCAGCGACCGTAGGAATGTTGAAGTCCCGATGAATATCTGCATTGCGAATATTTTTGCACAATATTTTTGAGAATTTTATTTTCAAATCGCTTCGTTTTATTTTTATGTGCTCCTTCCAACGTAGCTTAGCATCGACGGTTATACCAAGACATTTGGCAGTATTTGCGTATGGAATTGAAGCACCTAGTAGCATTGTTGTAGGTATGATGGTTTGCTTTTTTATTGGTGAAAGTCACATGAATTGATTTATTACTGTTTGATTTTATACGCCAAATTTTCGTCCACCTTCGTCTATAGCGGTTTGAAGTTTAGCTGCCGCTTCTTCGGCGGCTTTTCCTGTTGCAAGAATTGCTGTGTCGTCAGCAAAGGTGGCGATCATAGTGCTTAGAGGTAATGGTATAACTTTCGTATACAGAAGGTAAAAAAAGGGGTCCAAGGATGCTCCCTTGCGGTACGCTGCGTTTATTTTCTGCAATTTGGAATACCTATTCCCGTGTTTCACGCGAAAATAGCGTTCAGCCTTCATGCCAAACCTTGTCAAATGCTTGCGCGACGTCCAGAAAGACTGCTGAGCATACAGATGTTTTTTCTCTTCGAACGATTTTTCTATTTCAGGTGTAATTCTGTGCACCTGGTCTATGGTGGAGTGTTTACAAAGGAAGTCACGGAATTTTCTAGTAGTTTTGAAATTTGTGGCAACAAGGAGATTGGCCGGTATGAAGAAACAATATGTGGATCCTCTCTGGGTTTGGCAATCATAATCATCTCCACAACTTTCCACAGGCTTGAAACATACTGGAGTCGAATCGACGAATTGAATAGATTGGCTAATCTTACTAGGCTTTTGTTGGGTAGTTGCTTTAATACTTCCGCTGTGATAAAATCAAATCCAGGTGCCTTTTCGTATTTTAGTTACTTGACTTAATTTTTGACTTCTCCAAATGCGATTTTTTGGGTGGTGGCTTTCCATTCGGCACTTTGACGCTTAGTTTCAGGTTCATTGTTCGAAATACCA
>JAYXIM010007268.1:0-35354 GCA_037575425.1 Anastrepha fraterculus
TTTGTATCCATTCAGACGACATGACTCAAACTGAATCTTTATTCGCCTCACTATGCTTATGTCATAAAAAACCAATTGCCGTTCGGAGTCGGCTTGAAACTGTAGGTCCCTCCATTTGTGGAACAACATCGAAACGCACATCACAAATAGGAGGAGGAGCTTGGGAGCACCCAAAAAGGGTGTACGCGCAAATTATATATATATATATATATATGTTTATGTCTTTATAAAACTCATACAGATCACTTTTCAATCGCCTGCGATACTCGTCATTGCTAATGTGCAAAGTTTTAAAAATCTTCCAAAGAAAACAATTAATTGCAGGTTAAGATACGGATATTAAACAAAATGTGTTCAAAATAATAAATAAAGCATTAATTAAAACTATTTCTGTATGGCGTTGCCACCTACTTTTAGGGCAAAGATGGTAATTAATAGTATAACTGTATTCAGTGCCACTAAAATTATGATTGAGAGCATTTTAATTAAGGAGTAGTGCTTAAATGGCGTTGCCACTTTTTTAAGTATTCGGACTAACTACTATAAGCTATGTATTGGGTTTGGGAATATTTATATAGCGCTTATATATTTTCTTTTATTTCACCACGATTTCCTTGCTGTGTGGAAAAGGGAGAGTATTCATTCGATAGAACTTTTTCTGCTCTACAAAACTATGTTGAATGCATTATTGAGTTTTTAATTTTTTATTACTTTTGGAGCTTAGAAATGGAATATTCAGGAGGCAAAAATCAACATTTTCGACATCTGCTCTTCTTTGCTTTTCATCGAGGTCAAAAAGCTGCCGAAGCACGGGGAGAAGGTGTCATAGGTGAGTCTCAGCACGGAAATGGTTTGCGAAGTTCAAAAATGGCGACTTTGAAGTTGATGCCACGCCCCCGCAGCGGAAGATCTTCTGAATTCGATGAAGAACGTGTCAAATCACTTTTGAAAGAGAACGGTCACCAAACCAGTCGAGGATTGGCGGAAGAAATGAACTGCGATCATAAAACGACTCTCAATCACCTTCATGCAATGGGAGTTGCCGAAAAATGGGGAGCCGGATGCCTCACGAGCTCAACGAAAAAAACAAAGAAAGTCTTCTTCAAATTGCTTATCAGCATCTCGCCCACCATCAAGCAACATGCGGTCGTAAACAGCGCTTTTTGTACCGAACCGTCACGTGAGATGAAAAATGGTGCCTATACATCAACAGGAAGCAAAGAAAGGATTGGGTGGCTTCAGGAGATACGCCAGAGCCGAGAGTTAAGCCGGATCTTCATCCAAAGAAGGTCATAATACGTGTTTGGTGCGACTGGGAGGGCATGGGGCACTGGGAAATGCTCGAAAATAATGCCAAGAAGCTTTACATTGGCAAGCTACACCACGTGAATGAGACTATTCGACTGAAAAGACCTGATCGACATGGTCAAACAATACTCCTTCTTGACAACGCCAGGCCCCATGTTGCACAAGTCGTTAAAGCCGCACTCCAAGAGCTCGAATGGGAGATCCTTCAGCATTCGTCGTCTTCTCCGGACCTTGCACCGACCGATTACCATGTTTTCCGCTCCCTATCAAACCATATGAAGGACGTTGACTTCGACATCAAAGAGAGCCTAAAAACTGGCTCAACAACTTCTTTGACAGCAGACCAGCCGATTTGTGACAAAATGGCATCATCAAATTGGTCGAGAGGTGGGAAGAGGTTGTAAACAGCAACGCCGACTATATAATTGATTAACTTATTGATATAATTCTTGTTTTTTTTAAACAAAAGTCTTCGGTAAAAATGCTACGAACTTATTCCCCAACCCAAAATATTAAAAAGCACGCGAGCAATGGCGAACCTCCGAGTGTATTTCTGCCATGAAAAATTGCCTCATAAAACACCATTTGCCGCTCGGAGTCGGCTTAAAACTGTAGGTCCCTTGATTTGTGGAAAAACATCAAGACGCATGCCAGAAATAGGAAGAGGAGCTCGGCCAAACACCTAACAGAAGTGTAGGCGTAATTTATTTTATTTTTATTTAAATTAGAATAAAAGCATGTCGACTAAAAACGGAAATTGCTTGTGTTCCTCTTTAAGAAATCTAATGTTGTTAAGTGATTTATAAGTGCAGTATTAAGTACTTCATTTTGTACGCAGTTATTTAATAAAAACCGACACTACTATTGCGAGCTTACTTGAAAATGCCTGCTTATTAGGATTGTTATAGGCCAACTGCCATCCTTGACAACATTTCAAGTGTCACTTAAAGATTGTTAACTGAAATTTGCGCTCCTCAATCAGTAGCGTAAACTGAAGTAATTATAAAAATACACATTCATAATAATACTTAATCACAACAACAACATCGTGGTACAAAAATGTAGAAATATGAACTTTAAAATGCGAAGGTGGGACAAGCGTAGAAAAAATATGCTGAAATACCAACAAAGAATCGCTACATCTTTGCACTTCCGAAAAAACAGCTTACTGGCTTTAGCAAGTTTTGCTTTTATGAATGAATAAAGCATGCGATTTCTAATTTCGCAAGCGACTTTTTATAATCTCAATTATTGAGCTAAGACTAATGTCGGATTGGTCGATGAATAGCTTAGAAATGGCTCTCGAATTCAGCAACTGGGTGCTCGACATGGAAGAAGTGCCAAGTCGACTTAGGTTCTTTTGTCATAAGTCCACATATATGCACTTACTTATTTGCTTACGCCTTTTATAAGTATGCAAGTATGTAAGTATGTTGTCAAGCGTGGAAAGGACGAAACTACCGGAAGCGAAAGCGGAATAAATCCCAGCGCTGCTCGTTCGCACACACACACACAAAGGACGAAAATGCGAGTATTAATATTATTGTACGTGTGTATGTGTACACAAGAGTGCATTGTTTTTGTTGTGGCAGTGTGCGGGCGTACTCGTATAGCGATATGTGCTTCACCCGCACTTCAGAGAATGATACAAATATGGATGTACGAGTTAAAATATGGCCAGCAGGCGAAGATTGTTGGTGTTGTTTCTCGGTGTTGGGGGCAATGATGGCATCACTTGCACTTGCTTCCACACGAGTGCACTGCACTGTAGTGCACGACGCCGCGGCGCAACGCGCTATGGCTGTTGACTTGCGCGCCGCCCGATGCCTGCGCCCAGCTGCAGAGTTGCCTTTCGTTGCCTTTCGTTGAAATGAAAATGTTAGCGCAAGCAAACCAAGTAGTAAACTCAACTGGTGGAGAAACAAGCAGCCAAGTAGCCAACAGCCAAACAGTCAACCAACCAAGCAGTTGACATCGATTCGCTCGCACGACAGCACAAAATGTAAAGCGGAAACGGAACTGAGGGTTGGCGGGCATGACCAACGAATGCCGAGTAAAAATATATGCATGTGCGTATTTATGAATGTTTGTATGTTTGTATGTATGTATGTACTTATTTAAAATGCTAAAGAGTCGCAGAATGCGTGAAAAAGTTTGCAGCAAAATAATGGCGCCGTAGAGGGCAAGCAATGCAAATGCAACGATCAACTTGAGGTGCAGTAGCGCCGAGTGTTTTTGGAGTTGTGTTGGAGTGGACGAACAACTTTAAAGATGCGAGTGCGAAAAAATTAAATTCGGCCGCGGCGCGTATTTCATAAAACTCACAATGTCAAGAGTCGCAGAGGATTAAGACGTAAAAAATCTCTACCAAACGAATGCAACGCAATGCCATAAATGCAAGCATTCAAATGAATAGAGAATTGTTGGATGGACAGAGCGGATGAACAAGCGAACTGCGCTATGAACGGCCGCTGTGGTGGGAATTTAAATTAAAAATCGCAAAAATGCAAAAGTCGAGAAATGCGAAATTGATAAGCATCGTCTTATTAAAAAGTTCCATCAGCAAGCCAACCAACCAACAAATCCACCATCCGCCCATCCAGCCACCCACTATCAGCACCAGCAATTGCTGTTTGTTGCTGCTGCAGCTGATTACTACAACACCGCTTACACTTCGCCACTGTCTCAACAAGACACAAATAAAAGCATCAACGTCAACTCGGAAATTGATCATAAAGACCGATAAGAAAAGCAAAATTATTATTAGCGTCAACCAGGATGCCAGGAAAATGCGAATGCAAAAAAACAAAAAACAAAAATAAAAAAAAATTACAAAATACACAATTTGGCTGGTGTTTGGCTGCCGTGTTGCAGCTGCAGCAAGTGTGCATCTAACTGATGGTGCACAACGCTATGAGAAATCACAAGCTGAGTAAATTGCAAATGGGGCGCCTTCACAAATAGCCAACGTCCATTGTCGTAGAATGCTTAGCAATAGCAAAGAGGGATCAAGCAGTGATAGTAGTTGTAGAGTAACGAAATAATCAACGCCGGTATACGGAGTTACAGCTTAGAATGTTGGTTTTCTAGGGGACAGTGTCAAGATTCGAGAACTGGAGAAACAAATAAAATGAAGCATATTTCACGGCGCATTTTTCAATTCCTATGTGCGGCCGCGTAGATGAGTCGATTGGTAGGCTAGGTTAGGTTAGGTTGGTATGGTTGCCCAGGGAGTGAGCACGTTTGGACGAAGAAAGATTCGTCCTTTGTGATACCATTGTGAAGCAGGTGAGGTGAAAGGGAAAGATCGATGGGATGCAGGGAGAGGGCGGGGAGAGGTGGTGATGGGACGGTTAGGAGCGTGCGGATTACGAACGATGACTATGTCATCAGATTTTTAATGTCAGCGCCAGCTATATCAGCAGGTGTGGCAAAGAAGTAAGAGCCAAGATGCCTGGATCTTAGCCCCGCCAGAGCAGGGCAGCTAAGGAGAAGGTGCTGAGATGATTCTACCTCATCCTCCATACATCCAGCGCAAAAAGGACTCGAGGTGACCCGAGCGCCTCCGGTCCACACGTGGCCAGAAGGATTTCGCGACCTTCCACGTTTATGTATTTGTCCAGCGCTCGCTGAGTTGGCGCGATGCCCATCTTTCCAGGAGCAAACCGCAGGTAGTCAGGGGGATCCCAATTTTCTCCCTTCGCGGCGAAATCGCCTCACGTGTCCCTTGTCTGGCCAGCTCATCCGCGTACATGAAACACTAAATTATAGAAAACGTTTTTTCTGGTAGTGGTCGCTCTTCGGCAGACAATGGTAGGTCACCTGGTGTATTTCTGCAATAAAAAAAGTTCCTCGTAATAACAAAACCATCTGCCGTTCGGAAGCGGCTTAAAACTGTACGTCCGTCCGCTTGTGAGAAACAGCAAAACGGAGGAGGAACATTTTAATCAGTAAAAAAGTTAAGGCCATCCAGAAACAGACCTCAGCATATCGCTACTTTTTACCTACACTAAATTATATGGGGATTTTAACATAATAGTTATGAGATTCGTCATAGATGTTCATTGGCTCAAAGAGATATGGTTTAGCCAAATGAGAGCATCCCAATGTGCTTCCAACTTTCGCCTCACTGGGCCTAACGATTGCCTCCTCAACCTAACCTAACTTAACGACATATTTACTACATACAGAGTACTCGGAAACTCCATATTTTAGAACTTCGATTGCGTCGAAACAGCTTCAAGGTCCAATTTCAGATGTTGCTCCGATAAAACTCATTTTGTTTATTACGCTAATTTCTCTTTTAAGATTGTGCGTACAAAAAAAATAAAAGTGGAGAGTTATCAACGCAGTGCTGAACTAATACGCAGGGAGTCAGTGGAGTGGTACCCCTTGGAAAAATATTGATTTTAACTACATCCTAGGCATACGGATGTATTAGACATTCTATTTTTGAGTTTTCCAAAGGCTGTCTTTCTTACAAGAGAGGACTCCTTTTTTTATTTAATTTTTTTGTTTTTGAAGTAGGTTGAAATCAAAATGGCAGAAACATCTCAGAGGTGCCGCCTCGGCTAATTCTACCCTGGGACCACAAAAGTATAACTTCTAGGTAGAGTCGCGTTTATTCCCAAAGACACAACAGATACCTGCATCCAGGTTCCTCTCCTGCAGGCATATGAAGGCTATACACCATCGATAGTCTCAATTACTCCACTGTGCTTATAGGTGGTTCCAAAGTAAAGGAGACATCGGAAAAGTTGCAGTAGTGTTAATATTAACTCACAACCGTTTTGTCTTCTCTATGTCTGTGCTTGTTGTCGGCTCGTCAGAAACTGTCCCCCTTCTCTGTTGCTGCATCGTTTTGCATTTCCAATCAATATGGCGAAGTCGCATCATGATCTCCCACTTACCGCGGCTTGTGCATATATCTCGTAAGAGGGTTCTAGGGGATGGTTGATGACCCAGGCCTTGATCCAGGACAGCTAGTTCCTCTCTGAATCGGCCGCAATAAAACATGACGTGTTCTGCGTTTTCATTAGTATTCGGGCAGTTTGGACAGAAAGCGCTAGCAGGCAGCTTAAAACAAAGCAGGTATTCCTGAAAACAGCCATGTCCGCTGAATAACTGCAAAAGGTGACAGTCGGTGTCTCCATGTTTTCTCATTAACCACTCATCAACATGTGGTATGAGTTTGTAGGTCCAACGTACGCTTTGTGACTCATCCCACCGCTGCTGCTACCAGCCCATTGACAGTAGTAGTTCAGCTGCTTTTCCTACTGATGTGGGCCGCGTTCCCTGCACGTTATAGAGTCGAAACATTTCAGCAGACATAGGAGTCTGTATGATAGAGGTAGGTCGAGTTGTTAACCAGATTTAAGCATCTCGCTGGGAATTTTCCTTCGGTAAGACATGCCGTGTATAGGTCTGAACAAATTTTCGCAATTGACCGTATTACTTCCTTTAACGCTATGTTGGGAGTCCCGTCAGGCCGGTGGACTTTGTTGTCCTTTATTCTCGTTAAGATCCTAAGATCTTCTTTTTCTGCCACTTGTGGAACCATTACAACTTCTGATATTACGCCGTTTTGTGAATCCTTTCCTTCCTGTGGGGGAGGGAGGACTGAAACTAATTTTTCCATTAGAACCGGGCAAATTGGCTGTGGTGCTCTTGGTTCTTTAATTTTGCTCATTGGTTAACTTTCATTTATTACATGATGATTAGTTCGATCCTTTATGGACTCTCGAGTTACTATATACGAAGTGTTTATTTTGATTTCATGCATTCACTTTCCACTTTTAATATCCACTTCTTCTGAGAACTCTTTTGCTGTCCGTTTTCTGCTACAGTCTTAGTGATATAAAACCTTTCTAATTTTAATGCAAATTACGCGCTAGTAGAAAACAACCGAAGATCGATCAAATCGCTATAACTGCGGCTGCCACATCATCGGTGGTTCAACAAAAGAATTCTGGTCGCTCATTCCACAAGTATTCACACACTCGTCCAATCAGTCGTTACACGGACGGCAGCGAAGTAACATGGATGAAGATTGAGTTGACTTTTTTTCGTATATCACCAACACAATCACAATTTTCCCCCTGTTTTGTCAGCCAATCAGCTGATTCCTTCAAACTCACTGAAAGCCGGTTAGCGGTCTGATCTTGGCCACACCTCTAAAAATCATTTCACCTTACCGTAAACCTGTATAAGGATTTAGTTCTATCTTCATTCAGAATCTTCGACATACTTGGATAAGTAGAAACCAAGGAAGGTGTCGAATCGACAACTTCTGGTATTCAGTCACATTCACTTCCAGCCTTCATCCAGGCTTCTTCGGTACGCATGAGAATTCTTAAAGATTGTTGAAATTGAAATTTGAAAACGTCGAGCCAAGGAGCAACAGGAGATTCGGGGGCTCCTTAAAAACTCACACTAAAAAGCCCAATTGCTTTTAAAGCTTTGGAAAGGGGGTAGATAGTCAAGGAGGAAAGGAGAAAAGTATCAGAGAAAGAGATAGGAAAGAATAGAGACAGAGATAGAAATAGTTAGTCCTCTGAGAATTTTCCAGATTCTTCGGCAAATCTGTAAATATCCTCCAGTTTTAGAGAACGAATATTACTCATTCTCATGACATCGGAACCCAAAACTCCTAGCCGTGCTCTAGCAAAGGCAAGACACTCACAGAGAAAGTGGTAAATGCTATCCGCCTCCTACAAGCACGACAGGCTCATTGGGTCCACAATGATTTCAATGGTGCCCCATGGGTTGTGTCCTGTAATAATACCGTACCATCAACCGAATGTCTTTCCTTCTAAGTTTTAATAGAAAGTTTGACAGTTTTCTGTTCGGACTTGTCACAAACCACTTTGCAATTCTGCAGAGTTCTAGACCGGACCATAGCTCTTTATGTAAATTGTCTACATAATCGCTGATCCAATTCATGATTCCTGCGGAACTGATTCTGGACCCTGTGGGAGCACCGATGATCCACGCCTGGCCAAAGATTGTTAGTTGGATATTGAAGGGTCAAATTTCTAAAACACATTTTTCGTATTTTTTACCAAATATTGTATGAAAAAAAATTTCTGAATTCTCTAGACATTTTTCTTTCATTTTGGATAATTTCTTCAGCCTGGCTCCTAACTGAAACTTTCGGGTCCTTTAAAAAAGTCTAACGTTATGTAAAAAACTGGCATCGTCCACCCATCGATTTTCTCATTTGTGAGAAAAAAAGTTCGGTCAAAATCGCGTAAGCGGTTATCACGTCAATTAAGAAGAAGAAGAGAGATAAAAATTAAAATATATCGCACTATATTGGTTAGTTTATTGATTGTAGTGGTAATTCGCCAAGAATCCAATTAGTTCTTCTGCGCCAGTTTTCCCCCCATATCCTCGCTACCAATAAACTATATTCCGTCTGTGCGATTGAGAAACCTCACAAGATTTTTTACGTCTATATCGCACTGTGTAGCCTAATAAATATTTATTATAAAGTATTTACTTATTTTTGAAAACATATAATACATTAGTATGTATATTGATAAAAAATACAATAGTGAGAATACAAAATTTAACGTATAACGTGGTACCGCTACCCGGTCCTCAGTGAATTTTACAGAAACAACTGTTGAGCTGTTGAAATTATAGAACCTTTTTACAAACAACTTTCCCTTTTCTAGTATCCTTTCTGTCATTTTCCTTATTTATACGAACCTAACTCCACCCCGAGCGCGAAACACCTATTAATAAGAAAAGTTTCCTCGAGTAGCGGTCGCACCTACGCAGATAATAGCAAACCTTGGAATTTTTGCCATGAAAAGGCTATTCATAAGAACCAACCAAATTTCACTAACCAAATGTGGCCATTGATTGAAAAGATTTCGCTCAATGCAATTGACAAAAATCCCCGAAGAGGTACTGTATGGATGATTTAAAGGATTTGGATTATACTGAGGACATCGCCATCTGCAGTCCAAACTGAATGATTTGTGCGACCAATCTTTAAGGTACGAAATCAATTAATATAAATGCTACCCAACCTATTAATCTTACCATTGCTGGCCAACAGATTGAAGAAGTTGAAGAGCTCCCGAATCTTGGTAGCCAAATTACTGCAAACGGTGGCGCCTTCGTTGATAAAACAGCTCAAAACAATGCGGTACTCCAAGCACCTCACGGAGACAACAAGACTGCGTAATTCTAAAAACAAATGGGTCTTATTGTAGGGTTGTGAGTCCAGGCCACCAATAGCGACGGTTTTTTTTATAGTGGTTTGTGAGGGTTCAAAATACCTTCGACTTATAGCGGCCGCCGTCTACTTTCTTTGTGTCTCCTCTCCTTCTGGGGAATCCCTTCCCGGGACTCCCTTCAATATTACTTCGAGAGTGCCCAGAACGGCATCCATAGAGGACCAAGCCAGCTTTCATGCTCTAGGCTCGTCTTCTAGTGTCTCTAACTGTGCGGCTTCGCTTTGTTGCACTCTGTCGAGATGAATCTTTTTTTCGTAGTACGTTCTCGATGTATTTCTTTATCGCGTTCCAGCAGTCCTCGCGTTCAAGCATTTTCCTGATTATTTGCTCGGCGCAATGTCGCCAATCTGCTCAGTGCATTTCTTTGCGCAAGCCATCTGTCGCAACTAAAAAACGTGTGGTCAGCGTCATCGCTCAGCGCTTCGCGGTATATTCACTTGGAATCGGTTACTTTGCCCGTGCGGTATGGGTATCACCAGAAGTATAAATGGCCCGAGAGGAATTGAGATAAGAAGTAGTTCACGTCCCCGAAGTTCCTTTGGACCCATTTGTCAATTGATGAAGTAAGTTTCGCCGCCCTTCTGCCACTCGGTTCAGTGTCCCATCAAGTGTCCCATCAGCATCTCTGTTCTGAGAAGCTAGTGACGTGTTTCTTCTTGGAGTCCCACGCATCCATTCGTTTTCGGACCATGAGGTCTGCCCGCTGATCACAAAAATTGCTGCGCCTGAGACAGTGCGGTAGGCTGAGCCAAATCTGAGTGCCGCTGTTCGTTGCACAGCGTCCAGTGCTTTACGCTTGGCTTTATAATTTAGCACAATTCTCCATACTTCGCTGCCGTACAGGCGAATTGAGTTTTGGCCGCTATAATTAGCTTTCTTTTGCTTTGTATTGACCCACCGATGTTTGCTATTAATCTACTTAGCATACCCGTGAGCTTTGCTACTTTAGCAGCCGCATGCCGTATTTGGGCCTAGAAAGTAAGCCTGCAATCAAGTTAAATACTTAAGTATTTCACTACACAGCGACGATTGTGTGTAAACTGCAAACGTTTGTAAATTGATGACTCTGCATAGAAATACCCGCAAGTGGCCAGAAAACTGGATAGCAAACGTTGACTTGCTGCGAATCGCAATCAATTTACAATGGACCCCGAAATCCGTAAGAGTGGCAAAACGTACATCAAGTGGAAATCGGCGCTTAAGCAAACTACAGGGCCGTCGAGGTCAATCCGGAAAACATTTCGAAAACTCTGGAGCAGTAGCGTTAAGTCTAAAACCGCTGATAAAGGGACATATTTTTAGTGTATTGTTTCCTGATTGACATTGGAGTGCCGGAGTAAGTGCTATTGAAACGATGAGTCGGGAGCAGGGCAGAAGAGCTGCAATACTAGAGTCACTTCGCGCCGGAAAAAGCCCTAAAGAGATAATTGAGTGGTTTAAAAACAGTTGTTAAACCCTGGATGGACCGCGTGGCTGCTGGAAGAGAATATGTGTTTCAGCAGGACTCCGCACCTGCTCACAAGGCAAAGAAGACTCAGGCTTGGCTCCAGAACAACCTACCCTACCACTGGTCACCAGATTTTTGGCCACCTTCAAGCGTGTGGGGCACAGTTGAAGCAAAAGTTAACGCGAAGCCTCATAATACTAAGGACGCTCTGCAGACAACCATCGAGGAAGTGATGACCACAATGGACAAAGAGGAGGTAGCTCGCGCATGTGGGCGCTTCAGGTCCCGGCTGGAGCAGGTAATTGCACGAGATGCAGGTTACACAAATAAAATTATTTTTGAGTAAATATCCAATAGTTTTGTTTTTAAGTTCAACATTCCGGGTTTACCTCGACGGCCCTGTATAATAATAATAATAAATCTGGCCATTTCGGCGCTTTTTTAGTTCCCTAATCCCAATTCATACATATCATCTAGTTTTACGCCTTGTATCCAGCCATTCTCATATAAAAGTTTTAATATTTTCAAGTGAATCTTCTCATAGATTTGTCTACACTTAAACACTGTGCGACACTATTTTTAGTTAGATTGGCAACATAAGGTGCTTGTCAACTACTGGACATTGCATCAGCAGCACAAAACCAAAAAAAACACAAAAAACAATAGGCCAAGCGCATGAACATTATCAACATTTTTACCACACAATCTACTGAACGAAAATTCATAGCAAAGACCCACAGTTTTCAGAAACAATTGCACATGAAACAAAAACGTGCAAAAAATTCGATCCAAAGTAAAAATCAAGCAGAATGAGAGAAATGAACAGGAAAGAATTCATTCGCAGTGGAAATCATCTAAACTCAAATTGCATTTGTAAGTTACAAAAGCTCGGGCAAAGAACCCATTCTCACTCGACGCTAGCTTGCCGGTGCCAGTGCAGGGGTCAGTCAGCTCAATGTACTGGAGTCAGTCAACAGAAGTATGAATGAAATGGCATGGCTGCATTACGGTTGCAAGATAGGGAAAGTGTAAAAGAAGAGAAGGAACAAAAAACGATTTCTGTATCGGAGTTGTGTGTTTGAGTGGGTCCTCGAATGGCAACTCTAAATATGTCGCACTTTGATGGGTGCGCTTGTGTGGCAGTGCGACGAAAGTCGTCCATTTACCCTGTGGCTGCAAATGTAAACAGACGTTGGTAGTTGGTAGTTGAAATTCGCCTGTGGCGCGACTCTTGTAATGAAAATGAAAATGGACATGGCACACTCCTTGATTAAATTGGCATCATTTTGTGGCTTGTTCCATTAGCTGATTCCAAAGTGTTTTTTCTTCGTTTTGTTTTTTGTTCCTTTCTTTTTTTTGTGTTGTAGCACATCTTGTGGTCTGCGCTCACCTGCTGCTTGCTTACCCTACTACAACTTTTTCATTTTATGCACTATTTTTTTCTTTTTTTTTAATTTTGTTCTTTATAGTTTGTTGTAGCAACTCGCAAGTCATTGCCTTCTTCTTAGCCACTTCAGATGTTTTGGTGATCAATAAACACAAATTGCTAAATCAGTTCTTGAAATTACTCCAATCAAACAGCAAGCATCTTTAATTATTCTTATTAATTTGGCTGCTATGCGAAATTAAAGTTCCGCACTCAGAAAATGCGCTAAGCTTCAATTTATTCCTGTGCTGAAATCCTTTGGCATTTTTATATTCTCTTGTGGCTCATCTCCGTTTCAAATGCCTCTTCAAATCGTCCTACAATCCCGCCAATTTACCACTGAGTGGATTTAAAGTTAAAGAAACTTTACGTTTTAATATTTCCCTCGCTTTTTTGGATTATTCTCTTCCACCACTTCAATAGTTGCTATTGTGTTTTTGTGCATCGGTGTTTTTTTCGCTACTTTTTCTCTTCAGTTTTTGCTCCTTTACTTTTGACTTGTCTTTGCTGCATCAGCGCAGCGCACGTGCAGTCGCTTCGGCTCCGCTTACACGATTTTCAATTCTACTCCAAGTTATGCTCTGCTCAGCTATGCGCTTTGCGTTTGGCATTTTACGCTGCGTATTGAAGTGGCTGTCGTCATGCTGTGGCGACGCTGCATCATCTGGTATGTGGGCATTGGTATGTGCTTGGTTAGTTGGCTGACTGTTGGTTGTCCTTTTGCCAGTTGGTGGCCAACTTCCGTTTTTCACTTTAATGTTGTTATCCGGAGTATCCTTTTGGTGCCACTAATTGAGACAAAAAGGATGCGGCGCAAAGTTTACTATGTTGAAAGTGGAAGTTTCAAAATTATTCAGTTTTTTTTTTGCTTTCAAATCCTATATTCTCACATATTACATAGCATGCATTTTACACATACTCGCTCATATCTATGTGCACATGAGTGTGTGTGCGTCTCTTGTTGGCAGCATAAAAATTGCTTAGAATATTGTTTATAAACAGAATTTACTTTAGCCAATTTGCTTTACTCAATTAAAACGAAATGGCGGAAATATGAAATTGATTACAAAACAAAAATTTATTTTTATTATTAAATTCCAAAGCTCGCTTTTGTGCAATGTTTTATGCGAGGTATGCTATGCGCCTGTTATTTGAGTAATAAAATATTTTATTCAATGAACTGAGACTCTCAATTATATATTATTGACTCTCAAAAATATATTATTATATAATATATAATTGGCGCTATGTACACCCTTTTTGGGTGTTTGTTCGATCTCCTCCTCCTATTTGTGTTGTGCGCCTTGGTGTTGATCCACAAATGGGACCTGCAGTTTTAATCCGCCTCCGAACGGCACATATTTTTTAGGAGGAGCTTTTTCATAGAAGAAATACACTCGGCGGTTTGTCATTGCCTGCCGAGGGGTGACCGCTATTAGGAAAAACTTTTTTTTCTTTTTCTTTTCACCGAGATTCGAACTTACGTTCCCTCTGAATTCCGGACGGTAGTCACGCACCAACCCATTCGGCTACGGCGGCCGCAATGTTCAATCGGCTTATGAAATAAATAACTGAGAGAACATCACGCACTTCGCGCACATTTATGGAGTGTTTGAAAGTCCAAGCCGCCCACTTATTCATATCTGACTCTTAGGAGTCCGAGCTTTTAGGGGGTTACATACGTCCAGCAGCGTTGTGTGGTCCAAAAATCGACAAAAGTACAAGGTAGCGCAAAATGAGTCACACTATCGAAGAATTTATAATCTTTGCAAATGGCATCGTACGTCAAGCATATTTGACACTTGTGAACTATACAGCTGCAGTATACAGACATACAATTAATGGAGCGCGTAAAGATTTCCAGCCCTTAAAATATTTGTTTGCTAGTTAATAAAAAAGTGATTCAAAAACACAATTAGATGTTTAATTTTGCATCTCCTTCTATAAAAGCAGTCAAAATTTGCGTTTCCTTCTATAAAAGAAGTCAAAATATGCACATGATTTTGTGGTAGGTGCCGTGCCACAGTGGGGATTTTTCGACCGATTTTTTCATTTTGCAGGATTCAAACTAAAAACTAATTTTTTTCGTGGGCAAACCTAGAATATTTACCGGAAAAATTTCAAAAAATTTATGTATACGTTTTTGGGGTTGCTGAGTCTGACTTCATTGTCCTTTTGTTCTTGTGGGGCCAAATTGAAAAAAAATTAAAAAAAAAAATTAAAAAAAAATTGGTATACTTATATACGTTTTTAGGTTTGCTGAATTCGAATTCATTGTTCGTTTGTCCTTCCGGGGTCAAAGACCATTTCAAAGACAAGCATAGAATATTACCAAGAAAAAGTTCAAAACATTTATATATACATCTTTGGAGTTTCAGAATACGAATCCGTTGTCAATTTGTCCTTGCCGATTCAAATTGCAAGTCAGTTCAAGGTCGAACAAAGAATATTGAATATTTTGAACGAAATTGGTATCATCCTCTGTAGTTACCTATGACTTGATCAGACCAGTGTTGTATTTAATTCTTTTTACAAAAGCCATGTAATTGTGGAGCTCATACCATCGCCCGGGTCAGTGACCTTCCGCAGCATATTTTTCTCAAAGCTCTTAGAACCCTCTCTTCATTCTCTGACATCATCAATGCTTCCGTGTTTTACAAAAGGACAGGCATGATAAGTAAATTTTAGGGTGAGGTTCTGTATCGGGGGAGTGCTTTCTATTCAGTTGTGTATCGAGACCGCAGAGACGAGCGGCTATTGGTAGGAGTCGCGTTTGACATTTTCCTAAACATATTTCATATTGAAGGATATTGTGTACGAAAAATCTTACGTCATTGCAACTTCATCAAAGCCCTTTTTAGATTTTGACAATACATTTTTTTTTAATTACTGTTTTTTACAAATACCACATTTCACATTTCACAAAAAAACAATTTTTTTCCAAATGAAACAAAATAAAAAAAAAATTGTTTTAATTAAAATATTACGCCATTGCAACTTTCTCAAATCCCTTCTTAGGTTTTCAGCATTTCTTTTCTAATTTTTAAGTTTTTTTTTTTTTTTTTTTAAGTTTTTTTTTTTTTGTTTTGGAAATTTTTTATGAGGAAACCCCGTTCGAAAGCCAAGGAGTTTTGGACCCTAGGGACGACTAATTGAGAAAAGTTTACAACATTTTTTATCAATAACACGTTTTTTATGAGAAAGAAATATAATTCGGATCTTAATTTTGGTCCGACTTATTTAGTTCATAATTTTCAAGGGCTAACACTTTCAAAATGGATAATGATGTATCAAATTTTGAAAGGATTAAAGCACTGCCTTTCAGACTACTGGTGTAATTACTTTATACGTAAGCTTCCCTTGCGTAAGCACTTGAAAATGTTTTACTCAAGCTTTCAAATCAGCTTACGTATACAGACTCTCAGTTTCATTGAACAATTGGGTAAGTACAGGGTGCGGCACTCGAAGTGCTATCAACTTCAGACAGCTCACGCAGCTAATGCACGGGCATCAGTTGTCTGTTAGTTGGCTAAATGACAGTCCAGAGTATTGTTTACAAGCACGCAGAAGTCTTTTGCCGAGAGTAAACACGAAAAAATAAAATCAGTAATGGATTTCGAACGAAATAGTGTGATTGCATTATATTTGACTGGAAAATCACAGCCAGCGATTGTTCGAGAGGTCGAGCAGCTTAACATAAATAAAGTTTTTGTTTATCGCACCATTACTCGCTACAATGACGCTGGTAGCATCGCGAAATATCATGGAGGTGGTCATCAAAAGCAACGTCACGTTGGTTCAAAAAGTGAAGAAATGACTTGAGCGAAATCCTCGACGAAGTGCCAGTCTAATGGCGAAAGAACTGAAACTATCTGACCATAGCTTCCGCCGCATACTGAAAACTGATCTCAAAGTCAAGCCTTACAAGATCCAAAAGGCGCATGATCTCACACCAAAGCAGCAGCAAGTCAGACTTGAGAGAGCGAAGGAGTTGATTCACTTGGCCGAATGCGGCAAATTTGCGAACACCGGGTTTTCTGACGGAAAAAGTTTCAAATTGGGCAATTCGTAAACTCCCAAAACGATAGAGTTTATTTGACCGACCGTTCATATGAGAATTTGAGTTATCGATTGGCTCTCTAATCGTTTTCATCGAGCCTGGGGTCAAGATAAATGCGAAATATTGGGTTGGAAATTGGCGTATTTTTTTAGAAAATCAAAGAAATGTATTATGCATTTTGATCAACGACCTTTTGCCATCTTTCAGGCAGCATCATAATCCCACGTTCATAAACTTCTGGTTTTTATTATCATCATCATTATTGAAATTTTTACCATTCAAGGAGTTTTGTAAAGATCGAAACAAAAAGTAATCAGATGGTGCAAGATTAGGACTAAACTTGCATTGTCATGATGGATTACAATACTTTTTCGATTTGTCAATTCGGGCCGCTTTCCTTCATCTGCATTGTTTAATTTCGTTAGTTGTTCAATGTAGGCATCAGAATTCATCGTTCGGTTGGGTGGTAAGAGTTCAAAGTAGGCAATTCCTTTGTAATCCCACCAAACTGACAACAAATATCAGCTCAGTGAATATCAGCTTTTGATGTTGTTTGAGTTGGTTCACCTGGCCTGCTCCACGATCTTTTCCGCTTGATATTTTTGTAAACAACCCATTTTTCATCGCCAGTTATCAGTCGTTTTAAAAATGGATCACTTTCATTACGTTTCTTTAGCAAGTCGCAGCTGTTAATGCGTTGCGTTAAATGCGTTTCTTTCAGTTCGTGAGGAACCCACGTATCGAGTTTTTAAACATAGCCAAGTTGTTTTAAGTGATTTTCAATGCATGTTTGTGATACATGAAGCTTCTCTTCCGAAGCTTCCGAATCGGCCTTGATTAGGTCGTCAGCAACTTCAAGTGGACGACCAGAGCGTTTTTCATCTTTGAGTGAAAAATCACCTGAACGAAATTTGGCAAACCAATTTTGACACTACCGTTCTTTTAAGGCTTCGTCACCATAAAGAGCACATAACTTTTTATGCGATTGCGATGCGGTTTTCCCTTTGCGGAAATAAAAAAGCAAGACATGACGAAAATGTTCCTTTTGATTTTTCATTTTTCAAAGAACGCCAAACGAAAACTACGCAACCGATCAAAAAACTTTGATTACTGATTGACAACTGAATTGCTAACTTTCAAATAACAAAATGTGTTTTACATTTGTACTACGTCTGCAAGCCTAAAAATTCAACTCAATCCATCTATGAGTGAAATCCGCAATTACATAGCTGCCAACCCAATATTATCGGGAAAGTATTCTGAAGGTTGCTTTGAAGCTGTGGACAGACAAATATTTCGGTGGCAGACCATGAACGTTTCAACAAGACTCGGCACCGTCTCACAAAGCTAGAGTGAACCAAGAATGGCTAAAAAACAACGTTCCGATTTTCATAATGTCCACACAATGGCTCTCAACTTCACCAGATGCGAATCCGATGAAGTATTCTCTTTGGGCCATTTTGGAGAGCAAGGTCCGAAATAAAAGGTTCATCAGTCTCGCGGCGCTGAAAAAACCCATTGTCCGCGAGTGGGCCAAAATACCTGAAAGTCACATTCGGACAGCTTGCGATTCGTTTCTGGACCGTCTCAAGGCCATAGTCAAAGCAAAAGATGGCCAAATCGAGCACAAGTAAATTGATTTTTAATTTTGTATTATTTTCACACATTTTTTACTTTGAATTGAATAAAAGTAATTTTCCTAACTAAATTTATGGTATTTTTAATTGGTTACACTTCGACCCTGTATATAAAAATAAAATACATAATTTTAAATGCCGGGTGTACTCTAAAATTTCATTATTACTTATTAAAAAAAGAATTACTTAAAATCTTAATATTAGAAATTTGGCGACATAAGACTCCACCCACGAAAAACTCTTCAGCTTTTGATATACATACATACATATTTGTATATACACCAAAATATAAACATAAGAATCATAAGCGCACAAAAATCTTGGGGTCGCGAGTCGCAACAACTGACGGCTTTTTGACAAAACATTCACGTACAAACTCGATGCATTCTCGAAAACAACTGGTTTTTTGGTCAGTCATGCTTTGGGTCACTCTGCACGAAGCCAACTGATTAAGCTGTTTGATCACGTCTCATATTCATATTGAAACATTTTAATGATGGCTTCATGGAAAAGATTCTTACACATTCGGCCCACTCGTTCGTGTAAGTGCAAGCCCATGTATTTGCTTTTGTTAATACCGAAACAGCGGGCAATTAATAAATTGTGGCAAGCATTTGTAAGGAATGTCGATCACTATTCCATTCAGCATACAAATGCATACATACAAAAGTACATATGTATGTATACGACATTTATGAATTGTATGAATGCAAGAACGCTCACCACTGGCTGAGTGCCTTCTTTGAAGCCTGCATTCTGAAAAAAATTATTATTAGCTTGAGAAATTCAAATTGCTTATATGCATATGTTAAAACGAATACGGTGCAATCAAATTAGAATTTTACTCACATCTTTATTATCCTATTAAAGGCGAAAAAAATTGATAAGTTATCGCTAAATATTGTTGAGTTGTACCCGCACGCTTTTTGGAGTATTAAGACGAATAAGTCATCCTACAAACCATCCATTGACAAGTTTTGAAAATTTCTTTGTTTTTTATTTCTTTTTAATACATTTTTATGGAAATATGGTTTATTATCCTACAAAAACTATATAAATCAAAATAAATATAAGAGTTAAGACTAAAAAACAAAAAAACCAAATTTAAAAATTAAAAAAAAAATTTTAATAATTTTTCATCTGAAGTTTTAGGAAATGGGTACGCAAGGTACAACCACATCCAACGAGTCATCCTTTGGAGTGTTTGAGAGAAAGATTCTGCGGACCTTTGTACGTTAGCGGTAAATATCCTAGGAGATGGAACAATGAGCTGTTTGAGCTTCACAACGACATAGACATGGCTTCGTTGGCTGGGCGACTCTGGACATCCTCGAAACGGTGCCAGCTAGTGGTAGCAAAGGAAGAAGAAAGCCTCCTCTGGGGTGGAAAGCTCAGGTATAGAAGGACTTGGCTTCCCTTTGTGTATCCAATTGACGTTGGTTAGCACGAGAAAGAAGCGACTTTAACAGTTATCGCGCCGATCAAGAAAGAGAATGCAAGAATATTGAATTTTGGTATAACAACAACAAGTGCTACTTTGGATTAAGTAGCCAACTGAGCAGTAAAGTCCTTTCTGGACGAACAAAACTAACACTCTACAAGGCTCTCATCATGCCCGTCCTAACGTATGGCGCAGAAGCTTGGACGTTGACAACATCCGATGAAGCGACGCTTGGATTGTTTGAGAGAAAGATTCTGCATAAGATTTTTGGACCTTTGCACATTGGCAACGGCGAATATCACAGGCGATGGAACGATGAGCTGTATGAGCTTTACGACGACATAGACATAGCACAGCGAATAAAGATCCAGTGGCTACGTTGGCTGGGTCATGTCGTCTGAATGGATACAAACGCGCCGGCTCTGAAAGTATTTAATGCGGTACCAGCTGGTGGTAGCAGAGGAAGAAAAAAGCCTCCTCTGCAGTGGAAACTCAGATGGAGAAGGACTTGGTTTCACTTGGTGTTTCCAATTTGCGCTGGTTAACCCGAGAAATAAGCGGCTTTAGCGGCTATCGCGCCAATCAAGAAAAAGAATGCAAGAACACTGAATTTTGGTATAATAAAGTTCAAATTTGAAGTGGTAAAAAATCGCGTTGATTTTTAACATTTTTGTTTGTTTTGTGAAGTTGTTGAGTATTTTCTTCCATATGAAAATATGTCCAGCTTTTGTTATCTCTTGAGTTAATAAGAAATATTTGAGTCGCCCAGATATTGAGTAGATTGTGATTCGAAAATGGAACTAAAAATAAAAGCAAATTCTATACACTATAGAACAAAGCAGTCTGTGTCGATGGGTAGTTTACTCAACATCTTCCAGGCGGAAGTATATGACAGCTGTCTATGTGCAGAAATCATCTATGTAAGATAAAAACCTCCAGAAAGAGCGAATTGCATTTCTGAGCTATAGTCAGGCGGTACTTTAGGCGCTGTCATCCTTTGAGGTTCAGTCCTCATTAAGTTCCCCCGAGCCCTTCCTTGCCATGGGACAACACACCATCAATGAGAAGCTTACAACCGAACAGCGGAGGCTACGAGACATAGGATGTCTTTACTAGGATTCAGGCAACGCTCACTGACATTCTTACAAGTCATTACAGATTGCGCAACCATCTGCACAGGTCGCAAATTTGGCCTAGAGACTCCTGTCGTTTCTGTGAGCAATCCCCGGCAACTCTAACAGACCATCTTCCCGAAGTTCATGCTATAGCGAATTTGATATCTCGGCTGAAATTGAGCTTAATGGGGAGCTCCTCCAGAATACTTCTCCACCAACCCTTCCGTCCAACCCTTCCGGCTCGAAAGTCATCCGTAAACATGTTTGCCATATCCTGTTTTCAAGTATCCGTAACTTGGCTCTGGTTTGTGGCCCGAACACCTCAGTATGATTACGGCTCGTGTAGCGGCAGTTTAACTTAAGTGCGAGAGTAGAAGTGGTCGGAAGCGCCCTACTAATTCCAATGAGGGCAGACCTTTGAGCTCTCTCCAGCTTCTTTACCGGCGTTGTCCTCACCAACAAAAGCAATTGCATAACTTATCAAATTAACTTTGACAATCTGAACTGGTCATTTCAGTCAATTAAATGGTTTGGGGAAAAAGAAATCCATTATTTCTGGGTAAAATTAAAACTTTTTTAAAGATGTTTCAAAATCTCCGATTTGGGTCAAATATGCGCCGTTTTTTTTGCCATTTTGAAGGTAGCTTCATAATACGTCTCTCATAGAAGTCTTCGTTCTTATGGACGAAAAACTCTCGTAATCGATTTTCAAAATTTTCTCTTGATACAAAATTCCTATCACTCAGGAAGTTTTACAATGAAAGAAAACTGTGGTAATCGCTAGGTACCAGGTTCGGTGGATGCATTGAAACTCCTCAATCAAGCTCCCGGAATTTTTGGCGAGTCACTACAGACGTTGAGACGTTGAGTTTTCCTGATGAAACACAACACCTCTTCTGTTGGCCAATTCTGGCCGTTTCTGGCCAACCGCTGGCTTCAAACGGTCTAGTTGTTGACATTAGATATCTGCATTTAGTATTTGACCATAGGGAAGCAACTTATAATAAATGATTCCTTTCTAGTCCGACCATGCCATGCCGCACATCTCTTAACGAGATGGCTGAGTCATTTGGCTTAAGGATAATATGGGTTCCTGGCCATCGCGACATTGAGGGTAACTGTAGCGCCGATGAACTGGCGAGAGTTGACCGACGAGTGCATAGACAATGACATAAACATGTAAGCTACTTATCCTTGAAGAAATTGTATGGATCGTAGGAAAGCAAGCGAAAGATGGCGTAATGAAGCCACCTGCAAAATCGCCCGGCAACTGTGGCCATCTCTCAATGTTAGTCGCACAGAATCTTTGCTAAGTCAAAATAAGCACAGCCTCATGATTTCAGTCATAATGATTTCAATCATAACGGGAGATTGTCTAAT
This sequence comes from Anastrepha fraterculus, assembly GCA_037575425.1. Lineage (NCBI taxonomy): Eukaryota > Metazoa > Arthropoda > Insecta > Diptera > Tephritidae > Anastrepha > Anastrepha fraterculus. The sequence goes on from JAYXIM010007268.1 coordinate 22,064, forward strand.
TGCTAGGCACGCCCAAAGGAGGGGTGTGCAAGCACATGACTTCTGTAAAAGTTGTCTTGATGAGGAAGAGGCAATCTTGATCCTTTTGTGCCATTGTCCTGCTCTGTCCATACGGAGATTTACTATTCTAGGCAAAAATTTTTTTAATGAATTGGAAGATCTCAGTTCTGCAGAAATAAGAGATATTCTAAAATTTTTGAAAAGCACACACTGAAAAATAGGGCAAGCTCCCCAACCGGCATCAGAATGGGCTATGAGCCTGAGTGTGTCCCATAGGACAACCGCTTCAACCTAACCTAACCTGAGTCCGACCAAATACACAGTAGAACCTCCCTGGCCGATAGTCCTGGTTTGACCACCGTTTAAGCTGCTTCATCACGCTTTGAGCTCGATAGTTTTTGCACATTATTGTCGTATGCCCCCCATTTTTCATCCTCAGTCACCATCCGTTTAAGAAATGGGTCGATTGTTAGAGATGGACGCGCTCGAGAAATGTTCTTGTTTTGCTGAGTTTGGCCAGATTTTTAGGATTTCATTCCATGCGCCATGCGCCAGAGTATGCCAATTTAGATTTGCAAAAGTCATATGAAAAAGCATTCAACAAATTTACCAAAAATGTATGACGAATTAGAAACTCCATTTTTATTTATTTGTTGTTACACAGTGTTATTATTAACAGCAATTTATAATTAACGACAACTCGCAGGCGCAATCAATGAACCGTATAATTGAGTAATATGCCGTACATGCGCAGAATCATACTTAGTATGTTTATGAACACACATACATATACAGTGGAAACTCGATTTTGCACGCACTGAAAAGCGGGCTCAATGCAAATTTAGAGGTTGTCGCAAGAACTGAGATTTTTTCCATACAAATTAAAATAGTATTTTTACTGATTGCATTCCAAGTTTATTTGTGTTTACTACAATATATTAATTAAATACACTTTTAAGCGATGAGTTTCATTTAAAATTAAAGAAATTTTCGATTTTGATTTGTTTTGTTCACCTCGCTTCTTCAGTACCGCACTAATTCTGAGCCTCTGCAGCGGCATAACAGCATTTAAGCAAGCAAACTTTCAAACTTTCTACTAAAGCTTAGAAGGAAAGACGTTCGGTTGATGGTCGGTATCATTACAGGGTACAACCCATGGGGTCAGCATGTGACCACCATTGGAATCATTGAGGACCCAATGTGCCTGTCATGCTTGGAGGAGGCGGATAGCAGTGAGCATTTTCTCCTTGAGTGTACTGCCTTTGCTAGAGCACGGCTACGAGGTTTGGGTTCCGATGTCATGAGAATGCGTAATATTCGACTCTAAAACTGGAGGATAATTACAGAATTGCCAAAGAATCTGGAAAATTCTCACAGAACTAACTATCTCTATCTCTGTCTCTACTTTTTCCTATCTCTTTCTCTGATATTTTTCTCCTTCCCTCCATGACTATCTAACCCTTTCCTGAGCTTTAAATACAATGGGCTTTTTAGCCTGAGTGTTTTAGGAGCCACGAAATCTCAACTGCTCCTTGGCTCAAACTTTTCAAATTTCAAAATTCTCCTAAATTCATTCAACTGATTCAATTCAAGAAATGCCATTACCAGAATGGCATCAACCTTACTTTTCCGAGCTTTATTTTCAAAAATACAACGTAAAAAGACCAAAAGAGAAAGACAAAACAAAAATGTCGCAAGTGTCGAGTTTCTACTGTATTCGTACCCGTGAGAGGTACTTATGTATGCTCATAACGATTTTGATTGAACTATATTCATATGCATGTATGTATGTATGTATGAACTATTTTGTATTCATTTTTTGAACTCAAGCCAAAGGGAGAAAATTTTAAAGTTTTCATTGCAGTGTTAATTCATGCATTCCATTGATGCCAATCGCTAGAGTAGTTATAGAAACCCAATAACAACAAAGCGTTGCCAAGCAGAACAGCAAGTCAATGAAGTTGCCGAGAGTCTAAACAATTAAGAAAATGCCAAGTGCTCTGTTACTCTGCATGTATGTATGTAAGTACTACACGTATATCCATGAAATACGTACTATGTATGTGCATGTGCTTGTGTGCGTGGAATAGTAAAATTGACTAGCACTCAAATAGCTACAGCTGCGCCCGTTAATGTACCTAACTGGCAATTGTGCAGCTCTCAATAGATACAATAGCTTTTCAAGTGGCCAACGCATTGTACTCAAATAACTAAGTAAGTATGTGTGGATGTGCTTGTATTTATGTGAGCAAGTACGCAAGTAGGCAAGCTATAAGAATATGTAGCCCTTAAGTTGTCCACCGTAGCGCGCAATGCATCACGATACAATAACTTTCCATCTCCATTCTTCGCTCCGCAAATTCACTCCTTTCTTGCGGATATGATTTTGCGTTGGATGATCACAATCAACAAAACAAAAAAACACAAAAAAAAACACAGAACATAACAGCACAGAGCAGAGCAGAACATTGAGCAAACAGTAGCAAGGCGGGTGGAGAAAGAGAGAGAGAGTAGCCAACAACTTCGTTTATTTATGAGCAAAGTTTCTGTAAACAACAAATTGCTGGTGCACATTTTATTTTATTTTTATTTCCTTGTTGCTGCTACTGCCATCATGTCCGTTACAGTTGTTTCAGCCGTCTCAATTGTTATTGTTATTGTTGTTATTATTGTTATTCTTGTTGTTGCGGTTGCTGCTATTGCTTTTTAGTTGCTTCTGCCGCTGATTAACGATCATCGATAAAGTACAAAATTGTCATGTTACGAGGGTGAATTTTTACAAATTGCCATTAAAAACAGCGCAAATTTTGCTTGCAATCCACTATACGAGGGTTTAAGAAAGAAATAAAATGAAGGATAAGAGGTATGCAAAGCGAGGGAACTGGGCTTATTGTGCTTTAAAAATATGTACACACATACATACATAGAAATACATATATGAAGTGGACACAGACAGTTTGCGGCTGAATGTGCGCTTGAGGAAAGTTTGCAGAAAACGGAAAAAATGGCTATGGTGAGAGTGAGTATCCATGCGGAGCCTGCCAAGAAGAAAGGGTGGCATACTTGTATGTATGCATGTGAATGTGCGTTCGTATGCATGTACATACATACATACATATGTATGTAAGTGGAGTGAGATAGTTGGGTCGCCGCAAATCTTGTTGCTTTGTTCGCATAACTGCTGATCTTAATCTGCTTTAATTTGAGATCGTTGCAGATCAATCTTTTGTGGGTACTCAATTGTTGCTGGCATTTTTTTGCTTCCTTAATTTGTTGTTCATTGTTGTGACAAATTGTTGTACATAAAATTGGGTCAATTAATGGCGAATTAAATTCAAATCAAAAATATCATCAATCATCAAATTAAGTGATTCAAGTGGAATGAGTCGCTATAACTACAGGCTTCGGGTAAATAAGGGAACGCGAACAGTTATTTGATACTTCAAAGTTAGTGCAGCAACATCTTCAAGTTTATTTAAAATTGATTATATGTATGTACAGAATACGGGAAATCAGTTTCTATTGATGGTATATACGCATGTTCATATGTAGGTATGTACATATGTATGAGAGTATGGTATATGAAAGATACTCCAAGCGCTTCATTATTCCGCTCATAAACATATCATAAAACAAAATGAAATAAATGTATAAAAAAAAAATTTTTTTTGTGATTCGAACCGAGGATTTCGGATCGGAAGCCCACATTGCTAGCCGCTGGGCTATCGCGCTGTGCTGTCGCCGCAAAATAATGTATTATAAATCTGTTTACCATACCAAAGACCATACACTTTGCAAACACATTTCGGTGGAAACAGTTGACAGTTCTCCCAAACACAACTCCTGCAAACACGGTGTTTGCTTTTGGTGGAAACGGGGGCTTAGCCGCTGCATCCGGTTAAAAATCTTTAGGTCATTTTGACATCATCTGGGGGTCAATTCTGCCAAGTACTTGCAATACAGCACGTCGTGCAAGAGACTAATGAAAGTCGAGTACCACATTACAATCTTTTGTCGATTTTAAGGCTGCATTCGACAGCACGAAAAGGAGCTAGCCTATATGCCACGATGTCTGAATTTGGTATCCCCGCAAAACTAAAATAGCTGTGTAAACGACTATGCTCACTACCAGCAGCACCGTCAGAATTGAGAAGGATCTCTCCGAGTCGATTGATACCAGACAAGGTTTCAGACAGGGTGACTCGCTGTCGTGTGACTTCTTTAACCTGATGTTAATCGCTCCGGTACAATATTTTATAAGAGCGTAAAATTGTTGGCGTATGCCGATGATATTAACATCATCAGCCTTAACAACCGCGCTGTCAGTTCTGTCTTTTTCAAACTCGATAAAGAGGCAAAGCGAATGGGTCTGGTGGTGAACGAGGACAAAACGAAGTACCTCCTGTCTTCAAACAAACAGTCGGCGAACTCGCGTATCGGCACTCACGTCACTGTTTACAGTTATGATTTCGAGGTTGTAAGAGACTTCGTTTATTTAAGAACCAGCATTAACACCTATAAAAATGTCAGCCTTGAAGTACAACGGAGAGTATCTCTTACCAGCAACTCGACAAACAAAACTAACACTCTACAAGGCTCTCATCATGCCCGTCGTAAAAAATTGAAGAGTTGATGAAAATTTGCCAAATAAAAAAAACTTATTTGAAGTATTTTTATTTTAAACTAAAATATTTTAGTGTAATTGAACTGACTTTAAACAATAGTTTAACGCTGCGTTAAACACCTTTTTTTAAATCTTCGGATGGGTACCCGGGTTTGGCCTTTTTATCCTGTTTGAGGAAGCGTTTTAAAAGGAGGCTACCTGGAAGCTAAAGTCTTTAGCTATAATAAAAATACTATGTTAAATTCGCGTCTAAAGTCGAAAAAGTCTGACCAGACCCGCGTGCCCAACGGAGGGTTAAAACAAATGTACCATATGAAGGAACGTTTTTGTTAAAAATTAATAAAAAAAAATAAATGAATATGAATACATTTTACAATTGGCTGTTATTGATAAAAGGCACTTCCACTAGTTGCTTTCTTTTTTGGCAATGTTCAAAATATCATGACATAAAATAGTAGTAGAGGAACTAACATTTCCTTCAGGTTCCTCAAAGTCCTCTTAATAAACCTCATCGATAGGCACTCTTTCAACACCCGAATTAAAAAATTGTGTACAACAAAACAGGCGTTGATTATAAAACCTACTTTTTGCGGAGTGAAAAAAATGAGTTCTTTCATTTGACAAAGACCGAAACCAGGATTTTGGTATACCGATATATTTTCCCCCCAGAGCTCTAGTTGTCATGTGCGCCAAGTTGTAACGTTTTTCAGGAGTTACACTGATTGGTATCTTTGGCAAAATAGTGCTGAGTAACAATCTCTAAGTATCTACGCAAGTTAAATCTAAGTCTTGTCTAGCCCAGCTCCAAGCAGAATTTCTCAAAGAGTCTTGAGAGCATTTTTGAAACTATTACCAAGGTACACTTATTCCACAAAAATCACTTTATTCTATACTTATTCATTAGGCCTCTTCGATTCGCCAAGCAAGTGACGAATAGATGAAGTAAACTGAAGCAAGAAACATTACTTATTTCAACGCGTTGTTTGTGATGCTCGTGCTTTGTCGACACCCTTCGAGTTCTCGTTCTTCTCAATGTTATTGCTGACTCTAGATCAGAACTAAACAATTGCTAGCAACTGAGCAACTTTTATTCAAATGAGGCATATATCATACTGAAGGGTAACTCTCGAAGAATACATTTTGGTGTTTTTATTAAAAAAAATGTTATTATTTAAAATAATAAATAAACGAAACGCCGTTTTTTAGAAGAGTCTTGCGGTGATCACGGTAGCGCATGAACAGCTCAACTGAAATCTAAAAAAATTAAATGATTATTGTAGAAAAATGTTTTTTTAGTGAATCTGAACGGTTTATTTACTCAAAAACAAATTTCTCGATATGAAAACCGCTTTGCACCAAAAAACACGATTTTTGAGGGGTTGAAAAATTAAAAAAAAAAATTAATTCCAGCGAACTTTGCAAATGTTTATAAAAAGTGAACCGTTTGGATTCACGAGGTTGTAACTTCGAATAATTAAAAAAAAGTTTATGCAAATCGGTCAAATATGATAGTTTTTGATAAATAATGATCACTGCGACGGTAATTTTCAAAAAATACGACTTCGAGATAATCGCATCTAAAGTTTTGCGTGCACTTCATTTATGGATAAGGTCGCGAGCTTCCACGGTCTGTAACTTTCGTTCTAGTGCTCCGATCTTTATGATTATTTTAATTTATATTTTTAAGATGATGTACTTTTAGAATATGCCATAAAAAATGTTTAGATTTTTAGTCCAACACAAGGTATATAACCCCTTAATAGAAAATTACTATCGTACACAAAGTTCCATTTTTAGGCGAAAGAAACGTTCATAATTGAGAGAAAGTAGCAACAGAGGCTTTCATATTAAAGGGACTAAAATGAAGGGTCTTTGAAAAGACGCACCTAGATGCTGTTTTAAAATAAAACATGTAAAAATTCAGATTTTTCACATACCAGCTAGATTAAAAGGTTCCCGGAATATATTCAGCAAATTCCAAATAAAAGTTTATTTCTCAAAAATTAAAATTAAATTAACGCGTTCAAATTACTCCCCATCAACTGCAACACACTTAGGCCAGCATTTTATCCAGCTCTCGAAACATCTCTGGAACTCTTTTTTCGGTATAGCTATCAGAGTTATCTTCGATTTTTCTATTACTTCCTTTATTTAAACCCCGAAGTGGTTCCCCGTACTGGTTTTTTGACTCGGTCAAACATAAAAAAATCGCAGCCATGTCAGGAGAATTCAATGGCTGTTGGATGATAGTCGTTAGGTTCTTGGTCAAAAATTCACGGACAATGATGACATTGGGCGACGATGCGTTTTCGTGATGCAAAATCCACGAGTTTTTTCCCACAAATCCTTTCATTTTTAGCGAAATGCTTCACGTAAACTATGAGACGTCTCATAACCCCCAAATATCATAATAATCCTTATTAACTGCCTGACCTTCTGGCGAAAATTCGTGGTGTACAATACAATTATAATCTATAAAAACTAAGAGCTGCGCTTTCTTGTTTGACTAAAACCGACGTGGTTTTTTTTGGTTTTGTTCAGATTCAGAGTTCCTCCATTCACTCGCTTATTGTCTGTTGTGCGTATTGTGCTCATACCCACCCACGTCTCGTCTCCAGTAATACTGCCTTTAACGACCCTCCGACCCAAGATTCAACCTTGGAAATCATGTCCTTGGCGATATCAACGCGGTTCCTTTTTTGTTTGAAATTCAGGTACCTTGGGACTCATTATCAGCATAACTCAAAACGGCATAACTTTCACAAATGTCAAGCAACTGAGATAAAATGTTGGTAGGAATGTCAATCGCAGACGTGGCAACCTAACAAAGATAACAGAACTCAAATCAGTTGAAATCAGTCAGAAAAAGGGAGTTGCTCGGCAACTTCTTCATCAAAGTGGTGTAAGGAGCAAATGAAAATCGTATTTTCAATAAAAGTACGGCTCTTAACGATTATATATGAAAAGTTGCATCATTTAAATGTCGCCCCTGAGCCCGTCTAAAGATGAAATCCACGAAACAGGCAATTCATGAATGCTGAATTGTGAAGAAAGTGGAGATATCGATGTTGAAGGTTCTGCAACACTGCGCTACAGCAGCAATATTCTCAACATATACTTAAATTTTTGGTCTCCCAGTCCTTTTTCTGCCCTCAACAAAATCAGTTGCCTCAAGTTTTTTCACCAACCTTTGAATTGTCGACTCATTCTGATGATTATATCCGTCAAAAGATTCACGAATCTTGCGATATGTTGTCCGCCGTCATTCGGCGGAGGTTCGAGTCTCCGCGCATAAAACACCAAAATGAAGAAAACGTTTTTTTGGTCGCGGTCGCCCCTCGAAAGGCAATGGCAAGCCGCCGAGTGTGCTTCTGTCATGAAAAAGCTCCTCATCAAAAATATCTGCCGTTCGGAGTCGGCTTAAAACTGTAGGTCCCTCCATTTGTCAAACAACATCAAGACGCACATCACAAATAGGAGTAGAAGCTCGGCCAAACACGTAATAGAAGTGAAGGCGCCAATTATTTATTTATTTAATTTTAACGCGTTCTTCTATCATCTGAAATTGTACATCTGTCTACTTGACCACTGACATAAAAAGGTGCCGCCGCCTAAGAATGATTCACTACTGACATCTAGGCGCTACTTTTGAAAGACCCTTTGTGTAGAAAAATTAAGAATGTCGCTGTCTATCGGTAAGAGAAATTTAACTATATGACATTACTAAAAGTTTCAAATACACACACATACATACACATATGGAATATTTACATATGTATGTATGTATGTACGCCAAGCTAATTTAAATGCTGGGAAATTATAAAATCAGGGCCATCTGATTGTTTTTTATTATCTTTATTTATTCAATGGAGTACTTGAACTTCCGTTTTGTTGTTCCCAGCAGCCAGCAGCCAGCAGGCAAAAGTGCACAAGTAAAAAGTGACCAATTGCCAATGTCGAATATCAGTTGTTTGAAGTTGAATGTGCAATGGACCAGTGGCCACTTACAATCAAATTCCTTCACAGCTTTTGTGTGAATCAGTGACACGTTGTCAAGCGACCGGCGTTTGCTGTTGTTGTATCATACTTCTTCAGTTGGTGGTGCATGGCCCAGTATCCGACGACCATTAGCCAGCGTCAATTCATTTATTTGGAGTGTATACACTTAAGCTTGTTTTCCTTTTTATTTATTCATTCCATTTAATTTTTTATTTACACGTTTTTTTCATTGTAAACTAAAATACCCTTATTGCCTCGTTGTTTATTTCTTTTCATTTATTTTTTTATTTATTCATTTTTTTCTGTGCTGTTATTTTCGTTTACGCTGGCAGCATACAATTTCTACGAGTGCAATTGTGGATTGTCATTTTACTTTTGCAACAAAAACAACAAACAATGAAGACAGCTAATAGCAGTAGCTGGCAGCAGTGACAGCCGTGGCAGGCGTACACAAACGTCCTTCTTCAACAAAAGCGCACAGAAATTGCATAAGCAAACATGCCACATGCGTCTGCACCCCGCACGCGCCTCTACGACCAGCCACCGTAGAGCTTGCAGTTTCCAGCATTCTCGATCAGCATATGAATTGAACTGGTTTCAGATTACAGCGCCACTGCCTGGCAGGTTAAGCGGTTGTCCGGCGGACGACGGCCGGCTGTTGTGCTCCTCCAGTTCAAGTGGCTCCTCCTGAAGTGTGTGCTCTCAAGTGTAGCTAGCTGCCTAGCTATCCATGGGCAATAAAAATTCGTCGAGTAAAGCAAATACCTCAGCAACAGCACCGAGAGAGTGGAATACCGCTGATGGTAACAAACAAAAAAAATTCAAAAGAAAAAATTCTGAAGCGATAGAAGAAGTTGAGAACGAAACGTGAAGAATGGAGAATGTGGAGCCGAGCGTGGCAGACAAAAGCTTTTTCTTTTCACTTGAATTTGTTCAAGTTGTGATTTCATTTGGCGCCATCCGCTCTACCCGGACGAAAGACGAATAATGTGCTACGCCAAAATTGCCCGATCGACCGTGGGCTAAAGCGGTTCGAAGCAGGCAATCGCCATTAGGAGCAGTCGAGCGCAATTGCTTTAAACAAGCTGTTATTTTTGGCGCATTTTCTTTGTTGTTTTGTGATTGTTGTGTTCCATTTGATGTTTTTGATTTGAGAAGAACTCAAGCACGCTTATGTACGTACAACACAAGTATATGCAACACAGGTATATGCAACATAGGTAAAGGCAGTGCAAGCATGTTTTGTTTGTATGGAACTTCTTTGATGTAAAAGATTTTAGCTGCGAGTTTGTATGTAGACGCTTTTTGGTTCATCTTTCACAAAAGACTAAAATTGTCGAGTAATCCAAATTATGGAATACTTATTAATTATCGACAGCAAGACAGGGCCTGGTGAACTTGTTTACGGATGGATCGAAGTGAGAAGGAAAGGTTGGACGAGGAGTATTCTGCGAGGAGCTCAGACTCAAAGTCAAGTTACCGGACCACTGAGGTGGTTTCTAAGCAGAGGTAGCCGCAATCAAAGAAGCAGCTGATTGACTACTAACTGTCAAGAAAGTAAATACTTACTCCGATAGTCTCCGATCACTGATGGTGCATTCGAAATTGGACAGGGCATGCCTGACTTCACTTTCGATTGCATCCGAATATTTTGACACAAGGCTCATTGATGGTCCCGGTCACAACGACATTGCGGGAAACTGTGAGGCAGATGAGCTGACCAAACAAAGGATATGTGAAGTAATTTCCCCGCGAAGGGAGAGGACTGGAATCCCCTTGACCATCTGCGGTCTGCTCCTGGAAAGATGGGCATGTACAGAAAATTGTACGGTCGCGAAATCTTTCTGGCCACTTGAGAATTAGGGGCGCTCGAGCGATTTTCTGAGGTTGAAAAAACCTCAGCTCTCGAGCTTAGTGGATGTTCCGACAGGACACACTTTGCGGGTGCATGCTGTAGGGCTTGGAATTACCTCGAGTACTTTTTGCGTCAGCTGTTTGGAGCAGCTTCTCCTTAGTTGCACTGCTCTCGCGAGGCTAAGATTTAGGCATTTTTGGCTTTTACTTCTTTGCTACGCCTGCTGATATAGCAGGTCTTGACATTAAAAATCTGCTGAGCTTCATCAGCAGCATAAAACGTTTGACGCAACCGCAACACAGTCAATGTTCATAATCGACATATATTAAATTTCACTCAAGAAATAAAGAGACATACAGTTATCGTTGCAAAACACGTTCTAACACTGTCCGATCTGCAGAATTTATTCAACAAGTGCAGGCGATCATTGACCCTTCAAATCCAATGAGCGGCCGTGTGAGGGAACTTAATGTTTTCTGAGTGCCTTATCCGTCGAGTTGTCCATAAACATCTACGAGAACAGCAGGTTATCCGACCAAAACGTCTTCTAAACAAAGTTAGGGTGCGTTTCAGGGTGCACCTGAGATGTTATCGTTTTTTTCTAACCAACAAAATTTTGACCAAGACCAAAATATCAATAGCAGAAATGACAGGTGGCTATGTTCTAATATAGAAACGTTTTTACTTGAACTATTAAGTAGCGCCTTTGAGCGACTAGGGCCCCATTTTGGACAAATTCTTTTTGTAGCATTACAAGTCAGACTACCAACCCATCTCGTGTTGGCTAAAGTGCCAATGCTACTTGCACCACACAGTTTATAGATTGAGAGAGGTATACCTACAATCTTCATACCAAGAGGGAGGCAAGTGGTAGTGCCGCTATCTCGTTAAGAGATGACCGGCATTTGCGAGCAATATTGGAATTAGCGACAACCCTATCAAGAGATTTAATAGCCGCTTGGCTATCGGAGTAAAAACAGATTTCTCTGAAGGGAGTCGCAGTTTTGCCTAACCACACAGCTACCTCATTAACGGCTAGAATTTAAGCCGCTACAGTGATTGGTAAGACGAGCCGAAATGTTTACTTTTGGCTTTTTACAGTATGGTTCGGTTTCAAGTATGGTTCGTTCAAACAATAGTCGACAGGATTGTTTGGACCCAGACCCAGTATTATGGGCGCATATCGAACCCCTAAATTGCGTCATTGATTAGTTGCGGCAAGCCGAGCAGCAGTGTTACTTGCATTCTGCTTGCCAACTAAATCTAGGGGAGGTAAGAAGAAAAGAGTATTCAGAGCATCAGAGAGTGTAGTTCTAAGAGCACCGCTGATACATATAAGCGCCATACGTTGAACCCTCTGAAACTTATTTCTAATCGTTGTCTTGTCGAGAGCCATCCACCAGACTATAATCCCGTAAAGTAGGATAGGTCTGATAACGATCCTATACGGTCAGTGAGTGTTCTTCGGAGAAAGACCCCACCTGCGTCCTATTGCCTTTTTGCATGAGAATAGAGCTACAGTAGCTTTCTTTACTTTGTCCTCTACATTTATGTTCCAATTTAGTTTCTTGTCGAGAATCACGCCTAAATATTTGACGCTATCTCTTATTTCTAGCCTGTCTAATATGGACTTCACAAATTGTGGAATTTTTTTATTTCCTCGAAAACTGCACTAATTCTGTTTTCTGAGGATTCACACTGAAACTGCTACTGCTAAAAGGAGAGAGAACGCCTCTTTGAGAAGTTCCTCTACAGACTGTATAGGCGACGCAAGAAGCACCTAATTTGGAAGTTATTTTCCAACTAATAATAATAATAACTAATAATAAGTTAATATTGCATAAAAAATGTGTGAAGTTTCATTAAATTTTGTTCAAAATTGTCCTCAAATACCGTACGCACCCTATATATATATAATTTGGTTTATTCTATATTATAGGTATATATAACTGGCGTTTACACTCTTTATTGGGAGTTTAGGCGAGCTCCTTCTCCGATTTGTGTAGTGCGTCTTGATGTTTTCCCCGAAACCTCCGAGAGGCAGAAGTTTTTTTATGAGAAACCTTTCCGTAACAGAAATACCGTCAGAGGCTTACCATTGCCACCCGAGGGGCGACCTCTATTAGAAAACACTTTTTGTCAAAAAGTCACAGAAGGTCGGGAAGATGTGAATGACGACGCTCGCTCTGAGCGCCGTAGCACATCAACAACCGATGAAAATGTTGAGAAAGTAAAGAAAATTGTATGGAGAATCGTCGAATCACAATTAGAGAAGTTGCTGGGGATGTCGGCATATCGGTTGGCTCATCCCGAAATTTTGGGCAAGAAGCGTGTGACGGCGAAGTTCGTACCAAAATTGCTAAATTTTGACCAAAAACAACGATGATCCAGATTTGCTTAAAAGAGTCATAACTGGTGACGAATTACGGGTATATGGTTATGACATCGAAACCAAAGCCCATTCGCCCCAATGGAAGCGTCCGGGAGAGCCAAGACCAAAAAAAGTACTCCAAGTTCGATCAAATGTCAAGGTTTTTCTCACTGTTTTCTTGAATTACCATCGCGTAGTGCATCACGAGTTCTTACCACAAGGTCATACGATAAATAAGGAGTAAAACCTCGAAGTTATGCGCCATTTGCGCGAAGAAATGCGAAAAAATCGTTCGGAATTCTAAAAAAACAGCATGCATTTTGCATCATGATAATGCACCTGCTCACTTACCTTTGCTTGTGAGAGATTATACCAGGTATATACCTATGGAATGAGACTTTTTTCAATTTCAAACGTTTATGAACAAAAAATGGGTACAAAT
>JAYXIM010007270.1:0-10925 GCA_037575425.1 Anastrepha fraterculus
ATAATACTACGACAAAACAAGAATGATAGAAAGAAGATTGCGCCCATTAAGAGCGCGTGACGTCACGTTTTTCCGAGTTATGCAGTGTTGCCAACCATTTGCTTTTCACAATAAATTTAGTGCTTTTTTATACCCAAAATGCGAAAATTTTGAAGTTTCGTGTTTGTTTGTTTCTTTTTTTAAATTTAAAGCTACCGAAACTTTAAGTTAAAAAAAAACTATATTATTAAACAAAAAAAGGTTTAAAAAGGTCACTCTGAGAAGATTTTAGTGCTAAAATTTCTTGACTTTTATAAAATTTAATAATTTGAAAGTGCAAATTTAATTTTTGGCTCCATTTAAGGTTATGCAAGAATATTAAATCTTCTTCTCTCAACTCTTCTTAAGATTGAAAACCTTTTCACACATTTTAAAAAGCGTTTGAACTTACTGAATGCGAATTAAAACCATAGAGGTGTAACAGTTTCTTCCGGCCACCAATCCTTAGTGGGACATAGGGCATCAAGAGGTGTATTCATAGTTTAAATAAGCAAAAAAATACCAGGAAATACTGAAGAAACCATAACGACATTTTTACAAAACGAGTACTTCGATATTGTTACATAACCTCAAATATAGAAAAAAAATCGTCCTCTTAACAAAAAACTCATAAATTAAATTGTACATAGCCATAACATAATTATTTACAAAATCGCGCATTTTGAAGACAATTTGTCACGCATGCAAAGTTCTTTAAGTAATTCAATAAAAATTTTGTGTTTTATTTTCTTTAAATGGAGATTTTAGTGCGTCTTTATATCCAAAGCTAGGCAACACTGCAATAGCGAGAGAGAGATTTGACTGCTGAAAGGAGAAGAGCACCAACAACAACTGCAATCGCGGGCAATGCTACCAGATGTTAAAAAAGAGGAAAGCTAAATAAAACTGAGTGAATTATTGAACTAATTTTTAAAAAATGTATATTTTACAAAAATTATTAACATTACTTTAAATTAGAACAGGCTAGAAAAAGGTCATGAAGAAAGAACTAAAACTCCGAGACTAATTAACAAAAAAAATGCTAAATCAAGTTACGAAAATGGTAATCTGGCCATACTGGTGCTAAAACCAGGTAACTCATTGTCAAATTCACTAGGCGCAAAGTAACGGCACCACGATAGGCGCCATCTTATTATTCTTTCCATCATGACGACAAAAAACTGTTATTTTTTCATATGCCGTTGAAAAAATTTCTCAAAATGTGTTTATTTTTTTCGCCGCGACAGTGGCCTAACCCCTTAACTTCGGAAAATATCAATTTTCTTCATATCACTTTTTCAGAAGTTTTGATTAGTTTCGATATTTCGCTAAAAGAAGCACACAAAATGTGTTTATTTTTTCCACCGCCAGAGTGGCCAAACACCTACGTAGAATAAATGTTTCACAGGCCGAAAATGCAGACACTATAAAATAATCGTTAAGTTGTATTTTAAGTTTAAATTTAAGGTAATCTTCAAATATTCAAACTATCTCTCTATTCTATTGCATTCGATTTCAACAACCGGCGCTCTAATTTAACATCTCAATTCCCACTTTATTCGTGCCACTTCGGCTGCCTTAATCTGCTGCAGTCCCACTCAAATATTATTTTAAGCTCAATTCACACATTTATGTATGTATCTGCTTCTACCATGCAACATGCAGCATCTTACCGTTATTGTCTTCCAATCTCATGCTGCACACAATCCCGCAGACACTCCCACACACCCATTTAGTGCACACATAAATCGGTGTTATAACATTTTACGCAGTACTTCCAGATATTCCTATTCAGTTTGTGACATTTATGCAGTACCATCTCAGTCCAGGTTACGTTTTCTCATCAACAGCCATCATCTTCTTATTGAGCCAAACTGTCGTCTTTAGTTCGCGTTTTAATAGCAGCTCCTTCGTGCTTGTCTCTTCCCTGCTGCCACTGCTTACATACACAATTCCCAATTGCAAAATCCAATTTTATGCTCAAATCCGATTAACGCCGTCAACGATCAGCCACAACAACAGCGCATACAACAACAGGAACAGTTTTACACCAACAGTAACAAGAATGGCGAGCGTTGCAACCAAATGCCAAGTGACAAAATTTATGACCGGATGTGAGCATTCAACGCCATGGCGTGAATGCATTTACTCGCACCAATACACCTCAACACCTCCGCTCCAACTCAGCCCGCGGCTGCTCGACGTGGTGACCGTCCAACCGGACAACTGCATTCAACACCCGCACTTACGAGTAGTAAGTAATAACATACAAGCACAAATGCACACACACACACACATACATACATACCTCTATATTATTTCCATTGTATACGCTGTGCTGCTGTGATACTTGCACTCGTACTAGTTGCCACTTATAATGCGAATGTTGCATTATAACATTGAATGGACGCATTTGTGTGTGAAATAATTGGATTTTAGCTAATTTAGATTTTTATTTTGCGTGCTGCCAACTGCTGGCGCAGCAGCACAGAAATGCAATTTGAAATGGTTAGTAAGTTGTTAAGTGCAACGCAAAATGCATACCAATACAACAACACTACGTAAACCTAATAAAATTTTGCTTTGAATTGAGCAACGAGCGTGTCATCTCCGTTTGCCAGTTTGCCAGTCACCACTGCCACTACCGCTGTCGCTGTCGCTGCCGCTGCCGTCACAAAGGTCGGCGCTGCAGGGTAATTAAACGTCGCACTCGCATAATGTGGCTGCTTTGTAATGCAATGTGCCGTGTGTGATCCAGCATATGAGGCACGCTAACATTGTAATTGTAGTTTCTGCAATTCCATCAGGTGAACCGACTGCGTGTTTTAAAGGCATCAGACTAAATAGAAATACTTTGGTAAGGCATGTATGTATGTATGTATGTATGTGTGTATGTATGTATGTATGTAGCGATCGGAGAGTGGATATACAATATATGTACATAAATTTGTAAAAACTAAAATATTTAAAGAAGTAAGTGAGCATAAACTTTCGATCATTATTTTAAGGTTTCGCTGGCAATTTTATGAAATATTAGCGGACCCGACAGACTTCGTTCTGTCAAATAGATTTCGAATGTGGCAGTTTATATGTCGACCTTAAGACGTTTTTACTCTGCTGACCCTCACACACCATCCTATCATCATGGTGACGGTATTGTTCAGGAAAATTCAAGAAAAGAATCAGCTCGGGTGACACAAGTATCTTCGCTTTGCTAATTGCCATTTATAGCTTTTTTAAAGTGCTATAGGCTATTAAACTAGCGTCCGCCTTTATAAACTTGCCTGATAAGAATACTCCAGAGAAAGCCTCTCCATTGGATTTAGGTCTGGTCTAGCAGCGGGCCACTTCAGTACCGCAATATTTTTCGAGCCGAATATTTTTCCTTCGCATGCTTAGCTGTGGATTGGAGCATTGTCCTGTTGACATGTCCATCTCTCCAATGCTTCTGACAACCATAAGGCACATTGAGATGAATTCGGGTTTAGCTGCCTCGTGGCGAGATGTAAGCTTCGGTTTGATACTTTAAATTCGAATCGTCACTCAAAGTGTGCTGTGTTCCTCTCTTCGTAACATTGAGAGGAAGTTCACATCTAATTTGGTTATCCAAATTTTTGACGTTTTTTTAAATAGTTTTATCTCAGAATTGCACGGGAGCCTCTAGTTTTGAGATCTTTTAACAAAAACGAGGTCAACGGTCATTGCTAGGGGTAGTAGCCAGCCAATGTTTTTTCTTGCATGTCCCGAATTGTTCTAAAAAAAATTCTCGAGAAGAAAAATGTATTAATAACTAAATAAATTAGTAAATTTTTTTTTTGGATTTTCTTTAATTTTTTTTTTTAGTTTTGAATAAAAAAAGTTTAAGGATTATTTAAAAATCGTAAAAAATATTTTTTGCCAAAAATGTTGTCCAATTGGTTCAAAACAAAATTTTTTTAAAAAGTAGACAATTAAAAAAACATAGAAGTGTAGGAAAAACCCGAAGATATGCATTTCACTTTGAAAAATGCTCAAAATTATTACACTTTTTTTTTTAATTTTAATAATAATTTTTTTTGCATTTCGGATTAGATTTTTTTAATTTTCAATAAAAAGTTTAAAGAATTCTTTTTTTTATTTTTAATTAAATTTTTTCAGTAATGATTAAAAATATTTTCTTTCAAAACTTTTGTACAATTGTTTCAAAAAAAAAATTTATAAAAGTAAAAAATTAAAAAGAAAATTTAAAAGTGCTGGAAAGAACCAAAGATATCAGGTCAGTCCAAAAGTGCGTGCGTATTTTACCCATAATTTCTCTTTTGTACGATTTTTGCATACAAAAAATTATTCACGGAATATAAGGGAACTATTTATATTTTCTTTGATATATTGTGCATTCAACAAGTGATTTTAATCGCGGATAGAAGCACGCGTGGTTAAAAAATAAAATGGAATCCTCGAACGCGTATAAGAGGCATATTTTGTATTTCTTTATAAAAGTGGTAAAAATGCAACAACTGCTGCTGCAGAAAAAAAGATTGTTCACGGAGAGGATACCGGGAGTGTAAGGATTACGCAACAGCGGTGTTCAAAATTCCGAAGTGGTAACTGCCTGACTGTCCTGATGTCTGTAACTCCGACGCCTTGCTCGAACTCGTGGAAGCTGAGCCAAATCGGACAGTCGATATTATAGCTCAGAGGTTAAATTCATCGAATGGAACAGTTCACAGGTACCTGGTTCAGTTGGGAAAGGTTTCAAAGCTGGTAAACTGGGTTCCGCATAGACTTTTCGTCGCCAACCTTCAGCAGAGAGTGAATGTGTGTTCTCAGCTGCTGCAACGGCTTGAAAATTAAAGTTTTTTGAACCGTATCGTTACTGGTGATGAAAAATGGGTCCTTTACAGTAACCCTGTTCGCAAACGCCAATGGTTAGATAAAGATGAAACACCAGAACCGACCCCTAGAGATGGCCTTCACCCCAAGAAGATTCTCCTGTCTATTTGGTGGGATATGGCCCGTATTGTTTATTATGAACTTCTGGAACCAAACCAGACGATAACTGCTGATTATTATTCCCATCAGCTATCAAACCTGAATGAGGCACTTAACAAAAATCGACCGTCTTTAGTGTATAGACGCAAAGTTTTGTTTCACCACGACAAGGCAAATCCTTGTCCTTGGCTCCAAGGACAAACAATTTTATGAGCAGGGAATTGAAAATTTGCCTAAACGTTGGGAAGACATTGTAAATAATGAAGGAAAATATATTATAGATCAATACTGAAGCAATGCTTTAAACATCTTTTTTTTTAATTTTAAAATCACCTTTAAAAAACGCACGAACTTATGGACTGACCTGATATGTATTTCACTTTGAAAAAATCTCAAAATTATTAAACGTTTCTCAAAAGATTTTCCAGTTTACTTCTTGTGATACACAAGCCTTCAATTAAATAAATTCTTATTTAGAAGAATATTTGTTTGGATTATTTGAGATGGAATCGCTCATCGATGTAAGGCGCCATCTGCGGAAAAATACCAGTACAGTGCAGAAAACTACGTGCTCTAGATGTCTGGACCATTATCAAAATTCAATGTACAGTTTTGAGAGAGACCTTTGTGAATGTTTTTTCATTAATTCTCAATGCTGAACATTCTCGAATTACACTGATTCACAAATTCGCACAAGTCGCAACGACGCGGTTCCCAAAACCAATTCCCCAAGGGGGTTTGCGAGTTTAGCTTAGTTTGACGGCGAGTTGCATAAATGCATGAAAACGAACTCAAATCCCACTCACCGGCGCATGTTCCATGTATGTGCCTAGAGTGTGGCATTTTGTCATACAACTTTTTGATCCACCCGCTCACATTTACACTCGCGAGTCTGTACTTATGGATGTGACGAAACGTGTGCCCCAGTTGGTGCAGTGCCAAAGCCAGCCCTTGGCCTCTGGCGCCAAACTGATGTGCTGCACTGTCGCGTTCAGCAGCTGATGAGGCACTAAAAATCTGGACATTGGCCGAGCCAGCAACAACAAAGCAACAATACTGCATACACCGACACAAGTCAATGTCACGTGGGCAATAATATGTGACATCCGCAAGTGAGTGCAGCAACAAAATGCAATGAGCATAAATTTAATACAAACTGACATTTTGCTGTATTTGCTCATGCTGCTGCGTCTATTTATTTATTATTATTATTTCACTTTTTTGTTTTGTCAGCGTTTATTCAACTTTTTTAATTACCGACAAATAAATAAATACAAAAAACGCAAAAAACAAAAAAACGGCACCGCAATGCATTTCAAGGCTCACTTCCTTTTGACGTTTGTATGCAAATGCACAGCAGCGCCATCAAAAACAACTTCGCTATCGAATAAAAAAATTTACTCACATATTTATAAAAAGATGGTGCATTAGTATGTGTGCAAATATATGCAAAAATGTTTATGGAAGTGTGTGTGTGTGAAATGGTTTGCTTGTGTGCCGTCGTTTGCTTGCCGCACAAACTCTGCTTTAGCATGGTAACCGCCCATTTTAAGACACTCCCCCTTCCGCTAATGGAGGGTCATTTTTCGCGTGCGCTCGTGCAGGACCACAAAACCAGGACTCTTGTCAACGTCGTCTGCGTCTTTAAGAATGGCTCACCCCCAACTAAAAGCCGCCTTTGTATGCCTGCATGCATAGGTAAGTAATGTATGAGTGTGACCGTTAGTAAATGTGAGTGTATGTGTGTGTGTATATGAGTAAGTTGATGTTTGTGTTTTCAAATTTAAAATGCTAAAGCCCTCCACCATTTTTTATCGCTGTTGCTGCTACTGCTCCTGCCGCATTGCTGCGTCTGTTGTTATTATTACTGTTGTTGCTGTTGTTGTTGTTGTTGCCACTGCTACTCCAATTATGAACATTTTTATAAGCTCATCACCCGCGCGTCCGTCTACGCCATCAGCAATGCTTTGCTTTTGCCCTCCTATCATCGGTTCATCCGCTATTTCGCAGTTACACACAATTAAACCAAATGTGTATGCATGCGTGTGTGTGTGTGTGTGTGTGTGGTGGTCCATTTGCACATTGTGTGTTTTGGAATTGGAGGAACGAAGTGTCCTTAGAAAATCACACATTCAAGGTCCTACAAGGTTCGTTAACGCGGGTGTATGTAAATAAATGTGTGTGAGCGCAGTTGCGTGTATGTGTGTGTGTGTGAAGAACATACACAGGGCATGGCATTGAATTTGTAAATTTGCTGCACTGTTGCTTTGCCATCGCTGGTGTTGATTCGCGCGATTCCACTGCAAATACGCTGTGCTACCGGAGTACTTGAGCGAGCTCGCTTTGTGCCTGCATGTATGTATGTGTATGTGTGCACATACATAGATACATATGAATGTATGGTAGTTGCACGAGTGTTGCTGTCAAACGGCTTTAACTCCTTCAACGTCTATTGCCATCTTGGGAACAATGGCGCTGCAGTGACAACGCCAATAATGGCCAGGCAGGCAGCCGGCAACAGTCGGTTAGCCTAGCATTCATACAGACACCAGTCAGTCAACATAAAGTTCGCCAAGTGGCGTTGCACTGCGGTGTTTGTGTGGCGGATATCGTTGGAATTTCAAACTCGTCATCGCGGTATATATCGGGTGCTCTTTTCAGAGCTTGAGAACTTAAATGATAATAAAAAATCGAAATATTATTGAAATGATTTATTTTTTATTGTAATCTGGCAGATAATTTCATAGCATTTATTTTTTGAAAATGCCATCCGGCATACATCCGCCGCGGACACGAGTTACATGGTCGATTCGATCAGTCTGACTACTTCAATAAATCTGGCCGTATGGCGTCAATGGTGGCTGGAATATTGCAATAAATCGATTGTTAAGCCAAGTTGCGTCGTCTTGTTGGAAGCAAGTCTGTTCGGGGGAAACAGAAGGACAAGAACCAAGTAGGTGGAAAAAGGAAGAAGGAGTTTTGGATTAGAGGCCGACGACCAACAGTGGCTAATTACGTTTGTAATTACCGCTTCAAGCTACTGACGAAATTCATCAGGTATGTGATACTTAAACCCGCAATATCCGCAGTTGTAGCAAGAGCCCAGATGTCTTGAACTTTGGCCGACGAGAGCAGGGCAGCTCAGAAGATGGTTCTAAGATAATTCCACCTTATCCTCCAGACAGCTTCTACAGAAAGCACCTGCAGCAATCTCAAGTCTCAACGCGTGAGCCCCTAACGGACAGTTTCCAGTAAACATACCAACCAAATTCGAGAGCTGCAGCTTTATTAGCCTTAGAAGTTCGCTCCAGCGCCCCCGATCTACCAGCGGCCAGAAAGAGCTCGCGGCTTTACGCGTTTGCGCACTAGCCCAGCGTCCGCTGATTTGATGCGGTGCCCATCTTTCCAGGAGTAGATCACAGGTTCTCAAGAGAGAATCAATCAATCATCAATCCTCACGTTTTACGATGAAACCATGCCCAGGATTCCTTATCTAGCCAGCAGATCAGCTCAACAGTTTCCCTCTTTACCGCTGTGACCGGAAACCCAGATGAGCCTCATAGCGAATTATTCAGATGCAGTTGAGAGACCAGTCAGGCATTCCTCGACTAATTTCGAAAGCACAAATAGCAAGCCCAAGACCCTAATTGCCGCTTGGCTGTCGGAATAGATATTTACGGTCTTTACAGAAAGAATCGAAGTAAGAATACAGTCCACTGCTTCCTTAATTGCGCCTACCTCCACTTGGAAAACACTATAGTGGTCTGGAAGCCTAAATTTGAGCTAGATGGGGAGCTCCTCGTAAAATATTCCTCCACCAACTATTCCGTTCAGCTTCGAGCCATCCGTAAACATTTTTCCATACTCTGTTTCCAAATATTGCGCACCGCACTCCTCCCTTAAGGGAATATGAATGGAAAAAGTACCAGTCGAACCCAGCGAGAGTGTACATTGATCCAGCACCATGGGGATAAACTCAAACTTTTTAAAAATACTAGAGTTCCGGTAGCTTAAGTCTAGCTTATTCCCCGAACACCGCTGTCAAACCATACTTATCGATATCCGTAGTTCTCAACCAGCTCAAAAAGACACCCGATACATACGCATACACCTACACATTCATACATATGTGTTTATGCACTTAAATAAATAAAAATGTGTATTAGTCTGTGTTATTTGTGTTATCCTGGCTAGGAATGAGGTAATTTCTAAACGAACATCAAGTAGGTATGTTGTTGGTGTTGTTATCTTTGAGAATCACCATTACATTTCAGCGCAAGAAAAGAAAAATAAAACAAAAAACTGCAAAAAAGGGAAGCATATGAGTGCAGAGAGTTACGCCAATAATTTCATGACTTTCTTGCAGCTTTCCTTGCCATTCTTAATGGCTTTGAACGGAAAATCTCGTACAGCAAAAAACCGTTACAGTATGTTGGATCTCAGCGGATTAGCATTGCAAGAGAGACGTGAAAAATTTATATTTAATAAAAAGTT
This sequence comes from Anastrepha fraterculus, assembly GCA_037575425.1. Taxonomy (NCBI): domain Eukaryota; kingdom Metazoa; phylum Arthropoda; class Insecta; order Diptera; family Tephritidae; genus Anastrepha; species Anastrepha fraterculus. Next base: position 9,484 of record JAYXIM010007270.1, read on the forward strand.
GCTGAAAGACTAAATGATCCAAAGAAATGGTAATGAAATGAAATGCGTTTTTTTTTTATAGATTTAGAATGAATTTTTCTCTTTGCCTGGAGTTTGTAAAAAAATGTGCACTTGTAGCGTCTGCATTACGGTAAATTAGGTTGTAGTGGCAATTTATTTAGCGTAGACATATAAGGACCCTTTCAGTCCATTACTCCATCGTAGCTTTGATTTTTTTTTGCTTTTTTTGTACTTGAGCCTTCGAGGTCTCAGCATTAACGCTGCTTGCTAAGGTCTGAAGAAACGAAGAGGCCTTTAAAACTTACCGATTTTCACGCAATCAGAAAACAAAATGTCAACGATTGAGAGATTGAGCAAAAAAGTAAAGGACACAAACAAATAAATCTTTCCAACGAATTTTTAGTATGAAGAAATTTACGTTTTACTGAAATTGAAATTAAAATTTGAATAGGGCGAACCAAGGAGCACCTAGAGATTTGGTGGCTCCTAAAACACTCTTTTAGCTTGAGCCCATTGTATTTAGAGCTCTGGAAAGAGGGTAGATAATCAAGGAGGAAAGGAGAAAAGTATCAGAGAAAGAGATAGGAAAGAATAGAGACGGAGATAGAGATAGTTAGTCCTGTGAGAATTTTTCAGATTCTTTGGCAAATCTGTAAATATCCTCCAGTTTTAGAGAACGAATTTTACTCATTCTCAAGACATCGGAACCCAAAAATCGTAGCCTTGCTCTAGCAAAGGCAGGGCACTCACAGAAAAAGTGCTCCCTGCTATCCGCCTCCTCCAACCAAGACAGGCACATCGGGTACTCAATGATTCCAATGGGGGTCATTGCTGCCCCATCGATTTTGTCCTGTAATAATACCGATCATCAACCGAACGTTTTTCCTTCTAAGGTTTAGTAGAAAGTTCGACAGTTTTCTGTTCGAAGGAGTTGCTTCGCTTGGCCGAAAACGGTCAATTTCCGAACATTGTGTTTTCTGACAAGAAAATTTTTCAAATTGAGCAATTCGTAAACTCCCAAAACGATAGGGCTTATTTGACCTAGCGCTCATACGAGAATTAGAGTCATCGATTGGCCCCCAGCCCTCGCCGCAAGTAGATAATGGTTTGGGCCGCTGTAACCACAGATGGACGCTCTCCAATCGTTTTCATCGAGCCTGGCGTCAAGGTACATAAATGCGATATATTATCGGGAAAGTATTTTGGAGGTTGCTATGAAGCCGTCGGCAGACAAACATTTCCGTGTCAAACCATGGACGTTTCAACAGGACTCGGCATCGTCTCACAAAGCTCGAGTGAGCCAAGAATGGCTAAAAAGCAACGATCCGAACTTCATAGCGTTCACACAATGGCTCTCAAATTCACCAGGCACCAATCCGATGGATTATTCTCTTTGGGCTATTTTGGGAAGCAAGGTCCGAACAAAAAGATTCACCACTCTT
>JAYXIM010007273.1:0-12031 GCA_037575425.1 Anastrepha fraterculus
CGTAAAAACCATGATTTGGGATAATCCGCGTTATTTAGTAAGCGCCGGCGACACACCGACCACTTTGAAGGAGGGTTATCGCTATAATGCTATGCACATTTGTGCCATTTCAAAGAAGCCTCGCATTGCTGAATTGATTTTGAAGACTGTGAGCGACACGAAGTTCGTGGACTTGCTTACGGGAAAGAAAAATGATGAAAAAATGTGCAAGGAGTTGTGTGTAAATTTATTGGATTATTACTTGAATATACCGGAGAAGGGACGTAGCGAAACACCATTGCATTTTGCGGCGAAGAACGGTGCCCTTGAGATGGTGGAGGTGTTGACCTCATTCCCGGAGTGTAAAATGACGCCCAACTCCGAGGGCCTGTATCCGAAAGATGTAAGTATTTTAGTTCTATTGAAAATGCGAGTATATGGTGAGATATTTTCTTTGTAGATTATATGTTCCCGAGTTTCGAATACACCTCCCGAGTTGGCTAAAAAGATTGAAATACTCCTAGAAGAGCGATTTTACGTGCCTGTTTTGCGTTCTGTGGACACTGCTATACCGCCAAAAATTGGACAACCATTTTCCTCCAGCAAACCACCGGTAAGACAATTAGACATTTTTATTTTTATTTATTTAGAATTTCTGTGGACAATATTTATTGATTTTGAGCATCTGGATATTCACCACCTTCGATTGTTAGCCAAAATTTAGGCAAATTAAAAAGTTATGTTCCCACGGCAGTCGGTCTAAGTTACCGGAACAACACGCGCCAAGGGCTGTCACTCCAGCAGCATTCCCGTACATATTTGGGTAATGTTTATGCCACTACAACAACAACAGCATGATGTTTCTTAGCAAAAGAGATTTTCTATCATAAATTAAGGGCCGGAAATACCCACTAAAGAACTTGTACGTGGTCCCTTTTGCCACTGTTTAATCATTAAAAATTCTCACACTGCGAACATTCAACATTCTAATACTGATTACGTCTAGGCGGACCATGGTGAACCTCTGAATTGATTGCTTTTACGAGAAATATATTCCTAAAAATCATCTACTGATGGGATGTGGCATAAATTTGTGGAATGCCAACGATAATAAGCTTAGCTAAATACCAGGCGACTGCCGTAGCCGAATAAGTTGGTGCGTAACTTCCATTCGGAAGACGTAGGTTCGAAACTCTGTGAAACACCAAAATGAAGAAACAGTTTTTTCTAATCAGGACGCTCCTCGTCAGGCAATGGCAAACCTCCGAGTGTATTTCTGCCAAGTTTCTTTCAAGTTTGCTGTACTATAGCCGATCGCATGCCACTAACTCTCGACATACCTCAAGATTGGTGTCAAGAGAAGCGAATCTCGATAAATCCGAGCAAAACATATTTGGTACCCTTCACCAGAAGAAGGAAGCTAAGTTTAGGGACGCAAATTTAACTCTATCCGGGGATGTGAAATATCTGGGAGTAATCCTTGGTAAAACAAATAAAGCAATATACACTTGCCTCCTTGGTATAGTAGTCGAAAGTAGACCAAATTAAGACTCAGATGACACTTAACAAGAGAGCAATGCGAACTTGCCCCTCAACGACTTTAGGAATGGTCACTGGACTCATTCCACTCCACCTTGTAGCCAAACGCGCGGTAGCTAGTGCAGTCCTAAGGCTTCCTAATCTATTTCATCTTAAAGTAGGAAATCTTACACGGCATGTAAGCATTTTGGGCTCAATCCTCAATTCTCCTTGCCTTTTAGTCAAGTTAACAAGTTGGAAAGAAAACTAGAATTCTTACAAGAATTTCACTGTTCACCAGTGATCACAACGGAAAAGAATGAAATATTTTTAAGACAGGGCGCACAGATGCGGTTTACTGATGGGTCCAAAATGGAAGACAGTAGTGCCGGGCTGGGACTCATTTTTCAGGCGGAGGTCCGCGCCTTACGTCTACGTGCCGCGGAATGTCTTCGTCGAGACACGAATGGTGTCAATATCAACATTCTTTCTGACAGTCAAGAAGCTCTCTGCGACTGCCCAGCAGTGGCGCGACACAGTCTAAATTGATTTATTTTTTAAACACCACGGGAAGATGCTATCCGTAGCCATCAAATGGTAGAAAGGGATATTTTTCTAAAGCAGTCAGACCTCGGCAGGTGGTGGCAAACCTCTTGATTGTATTTCTGTCTAGAAAAAGCTTCTTATAAAAAACCACCTGCCGTTTGGAGGTTCGCATAAAACTGTAGGCCCCTTCATTTGTGGAAGATGAGTCCGGCCAAACATCTTACAAAGGATGTAAGGGCCAAATATATATGCATACAGGTATCCCTCGAGATACATGATACTTGAGTTGAACGATTTTCGAGTTATACGAAAATTTACAAGTTGGGGCAAAATTAATCATCTAATTTTGTTTTTGACTAACTTTTTTGCTGATGGAAATCTTTATTTTAATCTTTACGCACTCCATTGCTTGTTGTTGTTGTTGTATCAGCATAAACATTCCCCATACTTACATACGGGAAATGCTGCTGGAGTGACAGTCCTTGGCCGGATGTAAATCCGGATCGTTTCGGTAACGTAGAACCGACCTCCATTGCTTGTCTTTTTGTATGCTGCAGCTGTCTAATTCAGGAAGTGTCTCCTGATGTGCCTGGGATGTGTCTGCAGGCTCACGCAGGTGTCTGCATGGGTGAGGCCTCCATTCCTTGCGTTTTCGTGTGCTGCAGCTATACTAAAAGTATAAATCTTCCAATGGGATGATTAATTTTGCGCCACCTTGTATTGTTGAATGTTAAAACGTTCCCACCTCAGTCGGTTCTACATAACCGCAATGCCCCGGATTTGTATTCGGCCAACGACTGTCACTTAACTTTCGTTTTTTAATAATTTCAGAATCTCAACTGTGATCCACTCAGCGCTGAAGTGAAAATCGAAGCTTTGGCCGGCCCCATGAACAAGGAGCAAGCTCATGTAAGTTTTCCCTTTTTTACACACATACGAATGCATTTAGTTAAACCTTTGCTATTTGTTTTTTTAGCAATTTTGTCGTCGTTGGAAAACGCCTCCACGACTGGGCAGCAACACATCTTCGCCGGTTGCCTACAATTTATTCATTTCACCAGTTAAATCGCGTTGCGCCAATAGTACACCATCCAAAACGTCACTCCATAACATAAGTAACGGTAGTCCAACCATCGGCACACCAATCATGCAAGCGAAGCGACGCACATTATTTAATTCCACTCCACAGCGTTCAAGTTGTGAGAAGATGGCCGGAAATGGTGTCGAAGAGGATGAATCGTCGGTTGCCGATAAACAAAATGGCAATCATGAAGCTGATGAGAAAACCGACGAAATGGAAAAGGCCACTAACTCGACACCAGCGATCGAAAATGAAACCAACAATAATAGTCACGAACAATTAACTTCGAAAGTCACGGATTTAAAAATTTTGAAAAATATAACATCACAAAATACGCCAGTGTTACATATGAAACGCGAGTTGTTTTTTACGTATCGGGATCCGAATCCGACCACTCCAGTAACACGCAATGCTCTCGAAGCCAATGAATCGCCTAATGAATCTTTTGTTGAAGATCTAGACGTTAACGCAAGTGCCGTAAGCAATGAAAATCAACACTCGGAGCAGCAGCAGCAGCGCACACTCAAGCTGAGAGGCAGCATGCTGAAGACTGCGCTGTGCCGAACGATGCCATCGCTTAAAGATAATTTTAACACTTATCGCGATTGCAGTGTGTCTTCAACGCCAGACTCGGACTGTTGCAATGAATCGCGAAATATTTTGCCAAATGAGCCCGAATTCTATGACAGTCCGGGATTCAAAGAGCGTCACATCAAAATAACGGATACAGAGAAGGGATTAGAATTGATTGGTCGTGAATTGGCAAAGGAGCACAATGTGGAATGGCGTGAATATTGGGACTTTCTAAATACATTCATCAATATTGCATCCGATGAAGGTTTGAGCAAACTCGAAAACTACTTCGCACAGCGTCTAAAAGAGGAGGAAATGACAAAGAAAACGGCGCACGCCATGGCCAAATCGGCCGTAATTTTAGATAATGTCTGCAATGCGCTGGAAAAGTTGCACTTTCCAGAAAATGGCAGCTTGCAGGATTTTCGAAATGGTTTCAATAATGAACGCGCGCGCTTTGCAAACATGGCAGGCACCGGTGAAGCGACTACAACCGCTCCACAATCCACAACACCCTATACGTGTGTTGAAAAGTCGGTACAAGTATTTGCCAAACGGATGACAAAAACAATTATTCATAACATTGATAATGTGGTGTCGATCAACGACACCCTTCTGTCCGAGTTGAAAAGACTGAAATCGTTAATATGTAGTTTTAAAGAAGATACGCGTTTCCTTAATGTTAATTTCGCAAAAGTACATTCAAGAATTGGTAATTTAATTTCAATTTATTTGGCAAACTCTCAAGAAGTGACGTCTGCTATGAAATTAAAGGTAAGTGTGAGCACTTGAAATGACGAATAGAAATGTGCCAAATTATTATATTTTCAATAGATTCAGGGTATTATTAAGCACATGCTGGCACCTGGCGAACGCCGTGAGCACATCGAATGCGTGTGCTGGCGAATACTTAATATGTTGGAATCTCCAAGTAAGCAAATCTTTGAAAAAAATGCTAAAATGAGGGAAGAAGAATATATAATTAATGCACAAATCTCTCCTTTGCAGCTGATCAAATACTGCCCGAACAACTTAAAACCGAAGAAATGTGTTCGAATGTATGGGAAAAGGAGCTCGAGTGCGAGTGCCAATGGGAAACTAATCTGAGCCGCAAAACAAGTCGGAGAAATCGTATGGAGGCACGCTATCGTAGTCATCAACAAGCTAGACAACAACACCAACAAGATTTGCAAAAAACTAATTTGAGAAATATGGATGGTGGGATTGAGTGGCGTGATCCTTTGCCGTGCAATGATTCAGACGCTATTTCACATAATGCAATAAAAGCGAAGGAACAGTGGCGCGATCCCATCGATTGCAATGAGGGCGGTGAACGATGGCGTGATGCTAATATACGTGATGAATCATCAGACAATGATGTCTTTTGGGTAAGCACAAAAGAACATTTACAAATTCATTAAGTTGATGCTACCGAATATCGAAAGCAAACATGCCTTATTTTGTATAGTGATTTGAGAAGTTAAGTGGCAATAGATAGGTATGTAGGTGAAATGGTTGAAGTCTTACTGTGGCACTCTCCAAGTAGCACTAAAGCGCCGTTTTGATACCATTATCTACTGCCTGCAAGAGCTGTTGATGTAATACAGAATATTGATGAGATTTAGGTTGGCGCACTGCGCCAGAATGTCGAAGAAAGGAGCACCCAGTGACATTAATCGTCTAGCTGCCAAACCCAGATATTTACAAAGAAAGTACTCAACAGTCTCCTTTTCTGAAGGGCCCCCACAACTTCTGAAATTAAGGTTAAATGGTAAGTCTAGCTATTCCGCGTGTGTGCCGATGGTCCAGTGGCCGGTAAATACAGCTACGGGTTTGGAAATTGAATGGCGTGGAGTCCTCAATACTTTCTGAGTTCTGTGTCTATTGTACTGAGGCAGGAGGGAGTCTCAGTTACTCTCACAAAAGCGCTCTCAGTGGCAGGTTTCTTACGTAGGGAAATGTATTCCTTGTAGCTTCTGACTAAATCCTATCAAACCTAAAACAAAATAACACATCACACGACAGTCGGTTCTACGTAACGACCCGGATTTATATCCGGCGAAGGACTGTCACTTCAGCAGTATTCCTCGTATATGCACGGGGAATGTTTATGCTGCTACAACAACAACACATCACACCTTTCGTCCCAACTTGGTTCAACACTGCAGAAAGAAAATTGCTCATATTAATTATATTCATTATTTATTCTTCTTCTTAGCTTCACAGTCTGTACTAGACCATAGCTTCATCAACAATCTTCCTCTAGCTCACTCTCTCTTGCTACATTTTCCCGATTACGAACGTTTATCACTTTCAAGTCTACTTCGACTTCATCAAGCATTCTCTTTCTTGGACGTAATTCCTATTCGGCCGCCGTAGCCGAATGGGTTGGTGCGTACTACCATTCGGAATTTACAGAGAGAACGTAGGTTCGAATCTCGGTGAAACACCAAAAAAGCTTCTCATAAAAATATCTGCCGTTCGGAGTCGGCTTGATACTGTAGGTCCCTCCATTTGTGGAAGAACATCAAGACGCACACCGCAAATACAAGGAGGAGCTCGGCCAAACGCCCAAAAAGGGTGTACGAGCCAATTATATATCTATAATATATATATTATATATAATATATAAATATATTGGACGTAAAGTAATCACTTTTTTTTTATTTCTGCTGTAACGAATACGATAGCTGCCGTCTTTAAGCCGAATAGGATCGTTGATTTTTCTAATAATACTTCTTTTGTTAGTGTATCAAAATTGTAACCATAAACTTTATTTTATTTTTTCAGTCCGATTTTGGAGATACTGATTCAGACAATGAAGAGGAAGTGTGGGCAACACCACCCGAGAGTCCTTCGCACTGGAGCTTACTAGAAGAGGAAACATGCAAGATATTTATCTATGGGTAAGCGAGTACATTTTTATTATATGCAATAATAATTAGTGAATTTCCTTTACTACTCGTACTTGAGCGATCTCTACACAATGTATGTTTTATGAATCATGTATCACCATGTCCAAGAAATTTTCATTAGGCAAAATATGTCCAAATTTATCATATATGATACATGAGCGCATCAGACACGGTACAAAATTGGTGATATGAATCATATATGCTTCATCGAGCAGAGCATGTTAAGGGACAGATCTTTTGTTGTTATTATTGTTGTTTTTGTTGTTGTAGCAGCATAAACATTCCCCATACATGTATGTATGTCACTGGAGTGGCATGTTCTTGACCGGGCATAAATCCGGATCATTTCGGTAACATAGAACTGAGTATGGTGGGGATGAAGGTCCGGATCTAGCAAAGCTTACTGTATTAAACTTTAAAGTCAAGCAAGAAGTTGTCAGTCTTAAAACTTGTGGACATTTTGCTTCCCATTATTCCATATTCAATGACCAGTTTCTCCAGCATCGTCACTGTTACCATTATTAGTTATTATTATTACACTACCATTACTACTTTTCGTGGGAAAAAGGCTCTTATCTTGGCAGATCCGCTTAAAACATTTGTTGTGATTCAATTTCGTTAAATTTAACACTGTGCTATCTATAATTGTTTTATGCTTGGGTTTAATTATTTTAAGTTTCATGTTTAATTGGTTCTTGACCCACTGGAACTTTCTTTTCAATTAATTGCAGTAGCATTAAATACAACAATTTCACTTCAGTTTTTTTTTCAAGTAATAAATATATGTAAATAAGCTAATCCCGTGAACTTAGATTCTACTTTTCTCTACTTTGATAAAGTCGAGTCCGAACTAATTAATGCAAGAGGGTGTGCGTTACATGCAAGTTGACCGTTATATCAAGACTGACTTTATTTAAAAAAATAAAAACAGTTTTAGGTGTTTATGTGCACTTTAAGAAAGCGCTGGCCTCAGGGCGCATAACTTCAAGACGTGTTAAAGAATGCAGGAGGTCACTCTGACTTGTACAGCAACACAACACCACACTTTGTTGGGTCGGCGGCCACTCTGAAGTGGAGCTTGGCTTTCTGCGAGTGGTAGAGGACATAAGCATTGCTCTAAACGAACTATACAATGCGATTGACTTGAGCGTAATCGCGGAAATCACTAGAAAGTGGTATCTGACTACTAACTGCAGGGTCTCCAAAGCGCTCTGGCCAAAACTGAATCTTAAAAGAACAAACTGTATACTTGAATTCAGATCCAATGCCAGCGTCTTCACAAGTGTTATAAGGGGTCATAGCACTATTTGTAGCCTAGCCAGTAGAATGGGTGTACCTTACAATTCCTTCTGCAGGAGTTGTGGAGATGAAGAAGAAATAGAGTCGGTACAACACCTCCTCTGTGAACGGCATTTATTTCTTTGAAAACCTGGAACATTTGCAAAATGTCTCACTAGAGGGATTAATTACCTTCTTAAAAAGATCCAAGTGATTTAAGCCACTTAGTTAGGGTATGGAAATCAAATACAGGTATCACAAAGGGCCTTGGGGCCACCGAGTGTCTTATCTTAGATAAGCAACCTGGCTAACCTAACCTAACCAATCCGGGATTCTAGATCGTCTTCGCTGTGCAAGGTCTAATGGGTAAACATTTTTAAAACTCCTATTCCTCTTCTAAGTTTTTTAATTGCTTTACTTTTTTCCTTTAGCTATAATACTTTCCAAATATTTTTGCTAATTTTTGCGGTAGCATGTTGCACTTTAAGTTAATTATGTCAAACAATTTTATATTTCTTTTGAAATGTGGCTCACAATTTGCAAATTAGACACAGCAAATAGTGTTAACAGTTAGTTTTTTTGCTACATCTCTACGTACTTTGTTTGGCTACTACTTTTTGTGTAGCTTCTCGCATTTTCTTTTTATGTTTTTTATTTACTTTTTCCATTGTAATAATGGTTCGTTATATCCAACGACGGTAGAGTCAGAACGAATTTCAGTTCCTTGATTCAGCCTCTCAGGGTCACTGCCAGACGAACCAGCAGGTTTTTTATATATTTTATCCTACGCTCGATGGCTAAGCGATCTAGAGATGATGCGTTAGATAGTGGCAGTGCTGACGAATATTACTTTGAATCTGATAAGATAGAAGATGACGGCATTACTTCGTCTAGTGGATGTGAAATCCGTGGAATAAGGAATCCACTCAGGCATTTCAACATTAGCAGTGATAGCACAGTTTTTTTATAATTATTTTATGATTTTATGAAAGATTTTTCTTGTGTTAAATAAAGCCTTGGTTTTTATAACATTCAACGTATTTATTTCTTTACTGCGCACTCCAATACCTCTCGTCCTCAGCGACACTCGCCCGTCGAGCGACTCCGTCCCCAAAGAGTAATGAGGAAAAATTTGTTCGTTACATCCAACAGTTCGCTATATGAAGTGTACACTATATCCAGACTCGACAGTACTCAGATTTTATGAAAATTATCATATCCTACATTCATACTTGATATTGTTACTTAACGGTTACCCTACTAAATATTCCGTATTTTTATAATTTGTTGCGAATATCTAACCACGATCCATTTTGTTTCTTTTTTTTCAGTAATGAGCCGACTAAACGCGATGTGGACGTATTGAATGCCATTCTGCACATTGAAGTCGATAAAACAAAATATGCCAACATTTACTCCTGGAAAACGACAATGCTACGCTATCCTAAAGAGGAAATGGATGCGTAAGTGCTTTGTGTTTTTAACAAGAATGAAGAATGAAGAAATTTGTGTGTGTGTACTCGGAAAAAGCTTGCCAAGTTGTGTGTCAGTTAAAAAAAATTGTCGCGAAATGAGAAATGAATATTGGATACATTTTTTATGTTTTTGTGGTATGTATTTGTATGTGTGTATGTGCACCTGTATGCGCAGTAATAGCAAGCGCAACATATGGCAAAGTTCTGATTATTTATTTCATTTTTATTTAATTCACTTTTTTATAAAAATATACTTTAAACTACAACAAAAACTATATAATAGAAAAATTCAAACTAAAACAAAAACGGACATGATACTTTTTACCAGGAAGTATCATATAAGGTCCCGGCGTGGAACCTCCCGAAGCTAGGCAACAACGAGCTACTTCTCAAAGATCATGCAAGGTACCTCGGAGTAATACTGGACAGTAAATTGCTGTGGAAGCACAATGTCGAAGAAAGGGGGAAAAAGGCCAGTACTCATGTAAAATAAAGCTGGGCGTTACTTGGGGTCTATCAACCTCACTGATGCATTACGCGGCAGTAGTTATACCGATATTGCTGTATGGGGCCCTAGTATGGTGGACTGCGACAAGAAAACTGACATACTTAATGCCATTGGAAAGGATTCAGCGACTCGCTGCTCTAAGCATAACAGAAGCAATGAAAACCACTCCAACGGCGGTGCTGGAAATGATACTCATCATGCTACCCATTGACGGACCAATCTGGTAGCGAAATCCGCGGGGAGGTTAGGTGGAGTATTCACCTGTAGAACCTTCGGACATAGTTCAATAGGAAAGAGGAGTTCAGGTTGCACAGACTACATGACTCCGTACTTTAATTGGGAGAGAAGGTTTCGTACCACAATTAAAGAGGAGGGATGACACAAAGGCATGAAACCTGGCCATAGGACTTTTCACATTTACACAGACGGCTCAAAACCTTTACACGGAGTGGGAGCGGGTATTTACTGCTTAAAACTAGAGATTATGCAGCCTATCAAGCTACCAGACCAGAGCAATATTTTCCAAGCGGGAGTTTTTGCTGTGGAGAAACCCGTGGACCTACCCTACACAAAAACAAGAAAGAACTCAATAAATAATATGTACGTGGACAGTCAAGCAGCAATAAAAGCAATAAGCTCGTATTTTAGTAAGTCCAAAAATGTTGAACGGAGCAGGGAGGCCATATAAAGGCTAGCCGTAAACAGAAGGCTGCTTATCTATTGGGTGCCTGGTCACAAAGGCACTATGGGAAACGAAGCAGTAGATGAGAGAGCACAAAGTACTGTTACATTTGATCAAGATAACGACATACCAAAACCGCTAAATACAATATACAATGAAATGGACGACTACATGAAAAAGCGAGTGGAAGCTAATTTGACGACATGCAAAACAGCAAAAGTTATGTGTAGAACTAACGACAAAAAACTGACTCAATTCATACTTACGCTCTGGCGAAAGGACTGCAGAACTATCATAGGTATGCTGACAGGCCATAATCTATTGGCTGCACATGCATACAAGATAGGATTGCTAACACGAACAAATGCAGGAAATGCAGAGAGGATGTTGTGGAAACGTTCGCACACCTTCTGTGCGTTTGTCCGGCATTATTAAAAACGCGCTTCAAATCCTTGGGAGCCCCACTGTTTGAGGGTCTGGAGGGCGTCCCAAAAGCGGATCTCCCAGCTCTGCTTAGATTCGCCAAAAGCGTCGACATCCTACATGATGTCTACTTTCAGTATTCATAGAGGTCGGTCTGCACCTGGTATCGCTAAGGGCCAAAAAGACTATGCGTGGCTTATTGCCAACCAAGCTAACCTAATCTAACCTTTAGAAGAGTTCTGGACTTTTTGTTATAAAAAATTTTGGTATAATAAAGTGAAGCCTTTTTTGATGACTGTGTTATGCATTTTCCCATATGAAAAATTTCAAGCATTAATTATATTTGTAGAAAATAACAGTCAGCAAAAAAAAATTATTAAATTTTTATACGCGAATTTTTGGCCACTTTAAACTGTTTAAAACACAATATCAATCCATGGGCTGACAAGTCCCGGGCCTAATAAAGAAAACACGTTTTTTATTTGTTCAAAATCAATCATTCCAGCGCCGCTCTAACACTTCAATACCACTTTTGTAGATCGATTTATCTTTTGCCTCAGATTAAGCAATAGCCTCTTCAGTCTGCTCACAGCCACTAGTCGCTGGGAGCCAAATCTCCTGAATACGGTGGATGTGGGAGCAATTCGAAGTTCAATTAATGTAGTTTTGCCATAATCAACACGTTTTTGTTTTTGGTCAACAGTGAGCAAACGCGCCACGCAGTTTGAACAGAGCTTTCTCATAGTCAAATGCTCATGCAATAGAAAACCAACCCTTTTGAGATCTTTATGATGTTAGCTAATTCACGCAACTTCACTTTTCATTCATTCACGATTTTGTGGATTTTTTTTTATGTTTTCTGGTGTTACCGCCTCATTTGGACGTCCACTGCGTTGTGCATCATCGCATCATCGGTGTCTCTACGACCACGTTTGAAGTCAGCAAACCATCGTTTTATTGTTGTTTCTGATGGAGCGGAGTCCCCATAACACTTTTCAAGCCATTGCTTCGCTTGAGACGTATTTGTTCCCATCAAGCAGTAGTGTAAAATTA